>CAUYRH010033112.1:0-18322 GCA_963574655.1 Perodicticus potto | reverse complement strand
AAAAAAAATGGCCGGGCGTTGTGGCAGGCGCCTATAGTCCCAGCTACTTGGGAGGCAGAGGCAAGAGACTCGCTTGAGCCCAGGAATTGGAGGTTGCTGTGAGCTGTGATGCCACAGCACTCTATCCAGCGTGACCGCTTGAGGCTCTGTCTCAAAAAAAAAAAAAAGGGAAATTTCCCCACATCTAAGAAAAGCTTAGTGATCTTCTACATAGCTCGAGATTCTATATATAGTTGCTAAATCAAGTGACAAAAAAGCACCATGGCTTGGCTCGACACCTGTAGTTCAAGCAGCTAAGGCAGCAGCCACATACACCTGAGCTGGTAGGTTCGAATCCAGCCCCGGCCCTTCAAAAAACAATGATGACTGCAACCAAAAAATAGCCAGGTATTGTGGCGGGCGCTGGTAGTCCCAGCTACTTGGGAGGCAGAGGAAGGAGAATCGCTTGAGCCCAGAAGTTGGAGGTTGCTGTGAGCTGTGATGACATGGCACTCTACCCAGGGTGACAGCTTGAGGCTCTGTCTCAAAAAAAAAAAAAAAAAGTATCATGGCTCCAAAGTGGTATATAGCAAGTGACATCACAAGCACTGGTTCACAAAAGGCAGATCTATGATAGAACATAATTTGTTAGGATAGTTCACATTAAATATCTGATATCTTGATGTTGGAAAGGAGCCTAAGTTACTGAAGTAGCCTAAACTCTGAGCTCGGTTTTTTAGTGAAAATACTATGTGACAGACACAGTTCTCTAAAATACCATGTGGAAGTATGGCATTTTACTGGTGACTCAGACATCATACATACTTAATCTAAAAAGAAGACTAACATACAAATGTTTACTTATCAAGCTGGAGTAATCAAAAGACTGCTGACACTATACCATATTGTTCAACAGGGACAGATATTGTGGCCAGGTGTGGTGGCTGCTGCCTATAATCCTAGCACTCTGGCAGGCTAAGGCAGGTGGATTGCTTGAGCTCACAAGTTTGAGACCAGCTTAAGCAGGATCAAGACACCATCTCTTCTAAAAATAGAAAAACTAGCTGGGCATAGTGCCAGGCCATGTGCAGTCCCACCTACTTGAGAGAGTTAGGCAAGAAGATCGCTCAAGACCAAAAGTTGAGGCTGCTGTGAGCTATGAGGCCATGGTACTCTACCCAGGGTAACTGAGTGAGATTGTCCCCAGAAAAAGAAAAAAGAAATTTCAAATGTGATAACCATGGTTCAAAATGTTACAAATGCATACACAATTACATATTTAACCCACCCCCAAAAGAAATCAATACTACAATCTAAATACCAATAGAACTTTGGAAATAGTTACCCACTCACTTTAAACCATGATGATTGTAACCACTTTAGTATCAGTAATCCTCAACAACAATGGCAGGCTGGTAGGAGACAGCCTAATAAATCACCTGTACTTAAAATGTGACATTAATTTCTATAAAACCTATGAATTGCGGTTAAGTATTCAAGATAAACCTAGGTGAATTTGGGAAAAAATGTGTAAATTAATACTTTGGCCCATTACACTTTGGCTCACCTAATTTGCTTAGCTCTTTATTCACTACCCAATAAAAGGTATAGGAACTGACACCATTAAACATATTCCTGAAAGGCAATAGGTCAACACTGACTGATCAGAACTTTCTATCTAAATCAGCTCTGACAAGACCTGGGAAAGATGATCAATTCTCAGTCACCAATAATGAGTCAGGGCTGTCATGTAATAGGATTGCACATACTACTGCCAGTACCCAGAGTCTCTCCAGATAATTTCAGCATCATGGATAAGTTAGGATCCTCTTACAAGAGAAACCCAGGATACACTGCTAATTCCTAAATGTTCTCAATTCAAAACATTAGAACCTTGTATTGTATTCATTTACAGTATTTCCCCTACATTTAAAAAAATGCTAATTTCTTCCAAATATAACATACTTAAAAGCAAACTAAAATTCAACATATAATATACCCTATTTTCATGTTATTGTATAACTTTGTGGGAATTATCAAAAAATCATTTTAAAAAATAAAGTCTAGCTAGCCATTATAAATTAATAAAACTAATGAAAACAGTGAGTGAAAACAGAAAAGACAAAACCAACCCCTCCTCGCTGACCATCGACATGTATGGAACGGATGTGATCTGCCAGATCTGGGCTCGAGGTGAAGCAAGCCTGGCACTGGTCCCAACAACAATTATAGGCAATATTTTTGCTTGAAGAAGTAGTGCTTCCTTGTCCATTCATCATTGCTGGAGTTGAACGCCCACTGGAAATTGTGCTATCTACATCCATTATAGTACTGCTTATGCTACAAAAGAAGAAAAAAGGCTGTGTTATTCCTTAGAACTCACTAACATGAATATAATCTTATAAACATTTAATTAAGATTACCACCTGACATTGTTCTCCAAATGAACAACACATAGTTAAACATATTCTCCATGAGAAAGCAACAATGCTTTGAAATTAATTCGTTGGCAATAAAGTACAAATCAAGGCAGAAACACCATGGTACCCAAAACCAGGTATGAGATAATTTCAGCAACTTTTAGCAGACATGAACTCCCCAAAACTCCCAATACTGTGCCCTACAGAAAACAAACCACACCCGTAAGTTATCACATCTCACCCCTTCCACAGTTCATGTAAACATGAGAAAAAGTAATCACTTCAAGCTGTAAGTAATTCACGAAGCATTATCTTTCCGATTCCGCAAATCACCTGTTTACCTGGGATCTTCTACTCACTAATCTGGAAATATAAATGCTGTCACATCCTACCTCTTATGTCAGAGAAGGTGGGAAATTTTGCAGTATTTTCACTTAATAAAAAAGCAGATCATGGCTCAGAGCTCGTAGCACAGTGGTTACAGTGCCGGCCAAATGCACCAAAGCTGGTGGGTTTGAACTCAGCCTGGGCCAGCTAAACAACAACTGCTGACAACTGCTACAACAAAATAGTTGGGCATTGTGGCAGGCACCTATAGTCTCAGCTACTTGGGAGGCTGAGGCAAGAGAATTACTTAAGCCCAAGAGTTTGAGGTTGCTGTGAGCTATGACGCCACAGCACTCTACTGAGGGTGACGTAGTGAGAATCTGCTCAAAAAAAAAGCAGGTAAGGCACAGTAGCTTATGCCTGTAATCCTAGCACTTGGGGAACCCAAGGTAGGAGGATCACTAGAGGTCAGGAGTTCCAGACCAGACTGAGCAAGAGTGACACTCCCCCATCTCTACAAAAAATAGAAAACTCAGCTGGATGTGGCAGCAAATGCCTGTAGTCCCAGCGTCTTAAGAGGCTAAGACAGTATAGTTTGGCTTGAACTCAGGAGTCTGAGGTTGCAGCGAGCTGTAATGGTATCACTGCACTCTAAGCTTGGGTGACAGAGGCAGGTGCTACCTCCTCCACCAAAAAAAACAAAAAACAAAACAAAACCCAACAATAACAAAAAGCAGAAGAGAGAAAGCTGAATACAGTAAGTATTTTACCAAAGTCCAAATGAAGAGTCTTTTCCTAGTCCTCAAATCTTATTTGTTTACTAATCTCTAACCACCAAAAAAAGACTAAAAATGTCAATCACTTTTAATTTTTGTTCACTACACAAAATATTACATATTAGTAACTGTCAGAATGCTCAAAATTTTGCACTTTAATAAAATGTACTGGCTCGGCGCCTGTGGCTCAATGGGCTAAGGCGCCAGCCACGTACATCTGAGCTGGCGGGTTCAAATCCAGCCCGGGCCTGCCAAACAACGACGGCTGCAACCAAAAAATGGCCGGGCATTGTGGTGGTCGCCTGTAGTCCCAGCTACTTGGGAGGCAGAGGCGGGAGACACGCTTGAGTCCAGGAATTGGAGGTTGCTGTGAGCTGTGATGCCATGGCACTCTATCCAGGGTGACAGCTTGAGGCTCTGTCTCAAAAAAAAAAAAAAATGTACTACACCGTTGCCTTCATTTTAAAATCAATTCTTTTAATATCTTCCCAATAGATAAGTATACATAAGTAACTTCAATCAGAAGGATCAACGGTAAGAAAGATTTCAGACTAAATCTATGAAAAGCTGTCTATCTGCTTTCAATTTAAGAAATACCACTGTAGGGCGGTGCCTGTGGCTCATCCAGTAGGGCACCAGCCCCATATACCAAAGGTGGCGGGTTCAAACCTGGCCTCGGCCGAACTGCAAACAAAAATAGCCGGGCGCTGTGGCGGGCACCAGTAGTCCCAGCTACTTGGGAGGCTAAGGCAAGAGAATCGCCTAAGCCCAAAAGTTGGAGGTTGCTATGAGCTGTGTGACGCCTTGGCACTCTACGGAAGGAAATAAAGTGAGGCTCTGTCTCTACAAAAAAAGAAAAAAAAGAAAGAAAGAAAGACTTATCACTGTAAATTGTGAATATTATATTAACTGTTAAGGAATATGCTTCCTTTGCCACGTTTTTATCATGGAAAATTTCAAAGACACAGAGTATATCTAAATCTGAATTCAGTTAATACTTGCCCTATTTGCAATTGTAACCTATTTTTCTGAATCAAAGTTGCAAACATTATTACACTTCAACCACAATTAATTCACCACATATTTTTTGGAAAAAAAAAATATTATATACCAATACAATGTGACTTGTTCACACCTAATTAACACGAATTTTGTTAGTTTATTACGTAAGAGACAGAGTAGGGTCTCACTGTGTCACCAAGGCTACAGTGTAGTGGCAGATCGTAGCTCACTGCAGCTTCAAACTCTGAGGCTCAAGCCATCCTTCCAACTCAGTCTCCTAAGTAACTGGGAGTAAAGCATGGCATGCCCAATTATTTTTTTTAGAGATCGGAGTCTCACTATGTTGCCTAAGCTAATCTCAAAACTCCTGGCCTCATTCAATCCTCCCTCTTCAGCTTCCTAAAGTGTTGAGATAACAGGGGTGAGCCACCAAGCTTGGCATTAAGTAAGCCTAACATTAAAGGCACCTGGCCAGGGGACAGTGGCTCATGCCTATACTCCTAGTATTCTGCAAGGCTGAGGTGGTGGATGGCCTGAGCTCAGGACCTGACTCTCTACTAAAAAAAATAGAAAATCTAGCCAGGCATTGTGGTGCGCCTGTCGCCCCAGCTACTCCCGAGGCTGTGAGAGGAGGATCACTTAAACCCACGAGTTTGAGGTTGCTGTGAGCTATGATAGCACAATATTCAACACCACCAGGGTGCCTAAGACTCTGTTTCAAAATAAAAAATTAAATGTACCCATTTTTTTTTCTTTTTTTGAGACAGTCTCACTATGTCGCCCTCAGTAGAGTGCCATACTCACAGCTCACAGCAACCTTAAACTCTTGGGCTTAAGCCTTAGCCCAAGATTCTCTTGCCTTAGCCTCCCAAGTAGCAGGGACTACAGGCACCCGACATAACGTCTAGCTATTTTTTGTTGTTGTAGTTGTCACTATTGTTTCGGCAAGCCCAGGCTGGATTTGAACCCACCAGCCTCGGTGTACGTGGCTGGCGCCCTAGTCACTTGAGCTATAGGAGCTGAGCCAAATGTACCCATTTTTAAAAGCTAGTAAAATGTTTTTGTAGGATACTTCAGATATGAAGAATGTCAGATTTCTCTTTAAAGGATATTCTACTATTTAAGTTCATCTGGATAACTATGATACCTATTAGGTAGATTCTAAAGTTGAACTCTGAAGTGTCACTTTAAATTTTGTAATCTCAGGCTGGGCACGGTGGCCCATACCCATAAGCCTAACACTTTGGGTGGCCGAGGGGAGAGGACAGCTTGAACTCAGAAGTTCAAGACCACTCTGAAGCGAGACCAAGACTTCATCTCTTCTAAAAAGAGAAAAATCTGTGGTTCCAGCGAGTCAGGAGGCTGAGACAAGACCAGCACTGGAATCCAGGAGTTTGAGGTTGTTATGAGCTAGGCTGAGACCATGGCATTCTTCCCTGGGCAACAGAGTGACACTGTCACAAAAAAAAAAAAAAAAAAAAAGTAAATAAATTGGGAAGACATTCGACTTGGGTCTTCCCCTTTGCTAGAAGCTGTGATGCTTTTTACTTCTTCTGTATTCCTTTCTGTCTAATAAAATCCTATCTTACAATTGAAAAAATTAATTAATTTTAAAAATCAGAAAAATAAAACTTTGCAATCACTATAAAAATCTCAAATGTGTCAGCTCAGTGTCTGAGGCACCAACCACATACACCAGAGCTGGTGGGTTCGAATCCAGCCCAGGCCTGCCAAACAAAGACAACTACAACAAAAAAATAGCGGGACCTGTGGCGGGCATCTGTAGTCCCAACTACTTGGGAGGCCAAGGCAAGAGAATCACTTGAGCCCAGGAGTTTGAGGTTGCTGTGAGCTGTGATGCCACCGCACTCTACCCAGGGTGACAGCTTGAGGCTCCGTCTCAAAAAAATAAATAAGTAAATAAATAATAAAAAAAAAAAAGTTTATCCCTGGAGGCGAAGGCCTCCTAGGACAGTGACCCCATTGGAGCCCAAAATGGACTGAGGGTGCCTGGGGCAAATTCTCATGGCTCCAGCTTGTGCCATCACCCAAGAGCCCCAAGTTTGCCTTATAGTGGAGCGCCAGGAGATAAAATTTCTTTTGGACACTGGAGCAACTTTTTCTGTACTTCTCTTTAACCCTGGTCTTTTATCTCCCAAATCCATAACTATACAAGGGGTGTCTGGAAAGCCGGTTACCAAATTTTTCTCCCAGCCTTTAAGCTGCAATTGGGATGACTTGCTGTTCTCTCCTGCCTCCCTAATTATGCCTGAAAGTCCTGCTCCCCTTTTGGGGAGGGACATACTAATTAAAACAGGAACTTTTCCCTCCTGGAGATCTAGTCATGATCAACCCCCATCCGAGACCCCAATAGCCAAAAAGGCCGGACAACTGCCGAGGAGACACCTGTGCCTTGGTGTCACCTTTACTTTACACTTAGAACTAAATGTGGAACCATTTCCTATGCCCAGGTCAATTTCATGTGAATTTCCTAGGCCTCAATTCCATGAATGGACTGTGTCCATTCAATGATACATTCATTCACCTTGCCCCTGGCGGAAGGGATTGTGTTCATTCGTTTCCTGGCCAAGGAACTCATACACCTATATACACCCCAAGACTAAAAGCCTAAAGGGGGAGATGGGGAAAGACCAGGAGAGAAACGGAGAGAGCTTTTCTCTCCCCACTTGAGTTCTCTCTCTCTCTACCAGGAGCTTTAGTGTTTTCTGTATTCTTTTCTGTAAATAAATTCTGTCTTACCACTGGGGGGAAAAAAAAAAAAAAAGAAAGAAAGAAAATGCCATGAGGGCTATGTTAAACAGTTAGATGAAAACATTTCAGATTGTATATGAAACCAGCACATTGTACCCCTTGATTGTAATAATGTACGCAGCTGTGATTTAATAAAAAAAAAAAAAAAAAAAGTTTAAAAACAAAAATCTCGGCTTGGCGCCTGTGGCTCAACGAGCTAAGGCGCCAGCCACGTACACCTGAGCTGACAGGTTCGAATCCAGCCCAGGCCCGCCAAACAATGACGGCTGCAACCAAAAAATGGCCGGGCGTTGTGGCGGAGGAAGCAAAACATGGACACTATGTTATCATAATGGGGAAAGACAAGATAATGGTCTTAACATAAATAAAAAGAAGTTCAATGACAAAACTTCATATTACACATCACAAATAACCTTTAAGAAACTAGAAACTAGCACTTCCTAAGTGTTGCTATGTTATCAAATGATTCTCTCAAAAGGCTATTAAAATACAACTTTCTTCTTTAACAAAGTATCTGTGTTAGGCCAGATTTTTCTCACAGGTCAATGAAAAAAATTACTTCCAACAGATAAACCCAAGACTTTTGAACTATCTCAAGCATTCAAAGAGGCAGAAAAATGGAGAAAAAGAACAGAATTCCCTGAGAGAGTTATGGGATCATTCCAAAATATCAATCATACAAATTATAGGGATACCTGAAGATGATGAACCCAAAAGCACAAATTCTCTGCTCCAAGACATTATGGCAGAGAATTTCCCAAGAGACACAGAAATTCAGATAGTAGACAGTTTCAGAACCCCAGCACAACTCAATCCAAAGAAAGCATCCCCTAGGCACATTTTAACTAATTTTGCCAATATTAATATGAAAGAGAAACTTCTGCAAGCCGCCAGCAGTAAGAAAAGCATTACCTACAAAGGGAAAAGTATAAGAATAACTGCAGATCAGTCAAAACTTTCCAAGACAAAGATGGTCATCAACTTTCAACCTTCTTTCTTTTTTTTTAAGACAGATCCTCAAGCTATCACCCTGGATAGCGTGCCGTGGCATCACAGCTCACAGCAACCTCCAATTCCTGGGCTCAAGCGAGTCTCCTGCCTCAGCCTCCCAAGTAGCTGGGACTACAGGCACCCACCACAACATCCGGCCATACTTAACTGTAAATTAATCACCCCAGCCTGGTACTGGTAAGTGTGTGAGTGTGCATGCATGTGTGTGCATTCCTACACTACACAGAAAGCTTAGTCTGATTTGTTGTCAAACACCTACTTAGCCTCTGTCTGGGGCTATGGAAGGAAGAGATACCCTTGAAGAGATACCATCCTGATGGAGTTGAGACAAAAACAACAATTATAATATTTGGTAAACATATTAGCAGAGGCAAGGAAAGGGAGTGCCAAGGAGGAGAGAAGATGGTCTCTCTCCACATGGGGCAGGAGTGTCAGGGGAATTCCTGTCTGCCAGTTGAGCTTGAGCTGAGTTTCAAAGAACAAGTGAGTCAAGGAGGGTCAAAGAGGGCACTCTGGGTGCATAGAGTCAAGGTTGAGAGAGAGAATGCCACATTTGGTGGTAAACAATGGCTCTTTGTGTGTCAAGCATAGGGTCTGAAGAAGAGGAGAGAGGAGAGATACAGATAGAAATGCCAGCATGATGGGCCAAGCCTTTTGCAGAGCCAAAGGGACCTCAAGAGACATATGGAGGGGTTGTCTGCCATCAAGTAACTACCCCACGTCAGTGAAGTTCCCTTCATGAGTTCAAGAACTGAAAAGTATGGGGTAATTTTTAAAATGCGTCATGCACTTTATTTCTTCTTTAACCAAAATGTCTTTTTCCCCCCCAAAGATCTTTGTTACCCAACTCTAACCACTGTCATTAGGTATTTGCTTTATGTCATCTACTTAATGTTGTGAATTATAGTATTTCTACCTGACTACTGCCCTGGCTAGAATACAAGCTTTAGGAATGTTCTGCTGTTCCTTGAAGTTTCGTTTATGTTATTTTTTGTTTGTTTTGTTTTGCATTTCTTATCACAGAATATAGTTGGAATCTTTCACAGAGGATGATATGTTCTGAAACTATTGGTTGATGACTGAGCTTCTGACTCTATTTATGACAAGTAGGGCTCTTGGCTTCAATGTTGCCATAGAGCCTGGATCATTGCAGAGGGGAATCATGGCAAGTCCTCAAATTGTAGAGCCAGAGGGCAAGAAATATCTGAAAAGAGTGCCCAGTGGTGCATTTGGATTGGACTCCAAAAAGCCAATGCATATGAAACCTCCGATTAATAGCTGGTCAGAGAACTGGAAAGTCGCATTGGATAAAGGAATGGAAATAAGATACAGAGGTGGGATTATGAGATTGGAGTCAGAACCCCAACATGCTATAATTTAACAGAAAGGCTCTTACTGATTCTCATTCAGTCTGAATTGAAGTTGGACGTAGTCATCAAAAATACAGAGATGTTAAGAAATTAAGACCACAAAAGTCCACACGGAAATTTAGCTATCCCTACCTGTCACACCAGAAAGGGAGGGCATGCTGTGCTACTTGGTATGCGCAGGACTTGGTGCTCCCAGGAGTATTTTCTGGCTGTTTCCAGATTAAAAGAGGAGGGAGGGACATCTATTGCAACAAACTGTTCAAGACCGAAGATTTGCGGGCAGACAATAACTATCATTTATAAAGTAAATACAGAAAATTCTTCCTCCTTATCAAAATATATTTTATTTAGTATCCTTAGATGTAGATATCAGATAGTGTGTAAAGCAAGAGTAAATATGTTTTGATTGGGAGTCTAAAAATGATGGGACAAATAACATGGTTTTGCCTCTGCTACACAGTCCGTGGTGTAAAGAGCAGGGAATCCAGTCACCAGTGAAGGCTCAGTGATGTTAGGGCTCATGACCACGGCGTTCTCACAGAAAAGCAAGTTGGGTCATTCTTCATAATGGACAACAGGGATGAAGAGCTGTGGTATTCGGACTCAGGGCTGACAACTGTCGTAAATCATGAGAGTGGTGCCAGGGAACTTTAACAGCAGTTTATTTATTTATTTTTGTGTCTGTGCTGGCAGAAGAGCTGGAGGAAATTCTTTGCTGTGGTCTGACATGAGAGCGAGCAGACTTCCCGTTTGGCTGTGCTCTCTGTCTGCAAATGTTAATTTACCTTCCCCTGACAGCAGTACTTTCCCAAGGGAGGTGAGTTAGCCGTAGGTATGGAGAAAGTTCCAGGGCTTAGACACGAGGTCCTCCAAATTATCTTTTTTAAGGGCTGATATTAAAACCCATGGGTTTACCCTTTAAATGTGTAGGAAAGCATAAAGCAGGGGAATCTCCATCAGCATTAAGAAGTAACTATTCCTGGCATCAAAGCAAATTTGTTTCAACATATGTATGTTTTTCCTCATGTATGTAGATGTACATAGTAAATATATGTGTAGTCTGTTAGCTTATTCCACTCTTACATTTACATAAAAAACATTTTACGGTGCTTTTTATTTGTTTTTAGGGGGATACTTATGTACACTCGTATTTGGCAAATACTATAGTAGAGGTAAACAAGGCTCTTTGTGGTGACACCCTCCAACATCTGTCTGACAGATAAGGACTAATGAAAGACGAGTGACGTTAACCAGCATCCTAATGGGCTAGCAGGACATGTCCAGGTGAAAAGTGACAGGACAGGACGTGAGAGCTAAGACAGTAAGTGTTCAGCGTTCCAGAGCTTATGAAATATTAGAAAAACCAATGCATCCCAAGTGGCTTGATAAGGCTGGAGCATAGTTTAAAAAGTGAATATAAAGAAACAACAAACACATTAATAGAAAAATCAGTTTACTGGTATGTCAGATACTGCTTTTTATTCAATATTTCTTGAAGTCTATATACAGTTAATAGAAATAATGTCTTTTTAAAATACAAAACTAGGAGTGGGTGCTGGTTGCCAGCAAAATCAATAGACTAGGATCTTCCCCCAAATTCTCTGCTCCATAAAAGCAACAAGTAAAAATCGTCAGAATAATATTTTGTTCAGAAGTCTAGAAATTAAGCAACAGCTTTCAGAAATTGTAGGAGTGTTTATTCTGGAAAAATTATCAAATTTCAGGAATAAGTAAACCTTGTGGGATGTTAACTTATGTTATTTCCATCCTACATCTTCAGCTCCATGGTACCTTCAAAACTCAGCAGCCACCAAGCATGGGCAGAACCCATGGACGCATGGCTAGAGGACGCAGAATGGCATTGGGACGCCTTCAAAGCTCATTTCCATAAAAATATCATTTTCCTGCCTGGCAGTACCATGAAAATCCCCACTCTCAAAGCTGTTTTTACTTGTCCTAAGTTGGAGCTCTCCTAGTGTGAATAGTCCTTTGTCTGGAGGCCTTTAAAAAAAAAGTAATTGGCAGTTGTTTAACTTTACAGCTTCCTTAAGCAGTGCATAACAATTTGGGTGGACAGCTAGCTAGCAAAAAAAAAAAAAAAGTGTAAAAGAAAAAGCTGGGGACAAAAGCCTCCTGTAGCATAGGGCTCTGCACATGCCCAGGCTATGTGTACAGCCAGAAAACACCTGAGAATGCTTCAAACTCTGGTTACCTCTGCTACCCTCGAGACTCTGAGAAAGCAGAAAGTGAGGGCTAAGGATGAATTGTCAACCTGGCTCAGTGTTTAAAAGTGCCCCAACACGTGCACAGAGTCTGTCAGCAAGACAAATGTGTAAATAAAATACTATGCAGAGATTTCATGATACAGACTTGATGAAGGATACAGATGTAACACAATTAGTTCTGAAAAAGTCAATAAAAACATAATGAAAACTTCACAACAAACCGAGCAGTGCATCCTAAGGTAAGGAGAAAATTTTATTTCCAAATTTCCCACATTATGTTAGTTAAAATGTCCTGTTTTCAATGACAATAAAAACAAATTATAGGATAAGGGAGGAAAAAAGAAAATAAAACGAAGGAAGAATCCAGAATGTATGGATTATGCGTAGAAATAAAAATCAGCAAGGAAAACTATCCGTTAGTAAGTCTGCCACTTGAAATTATTAGACAAATATGGATTCACCATTTTAAATTTTAGAATTATGCCTAAAAATAAAAGGAAAGTATAAAATAAAAGGTAAGTATAAAAACTTACCAAATGTACTATCAATAAAAAGAGAAATGATGAAAGCAAACCAAATGTAAATTCTGGCATTGAAAGCTACAAAAAATGAAATGAAAAATTTGCTTGAGGAACTCAGCAACAGATTTAAGTGAGCAAAGCAATGAATCAGCAATCTATGATAGGTTGATTGAGATTATCCTGTACGAAGTATTTAAAAACTGAGTGGAAAAATAATGAACAGAACTTCAAAAATCTGTGGGACCATCAAGTTTGCTAACATGAATATAACAGGATTTTCTGATAGACAAGGACAGGAAAATATTTAACGAAATAGTGGCAGAA
The DNA here is from genome assembly GCA_963574655.1 of Perodicticus potto. Taxonomy (NCBI): domain Eukaryota; kingdom Metazoa; phylum Chordata; class Mammalia; order Primates; family Lorisidae; genus Perodicticus; species Perodicticus potto. The sequence goes on along the minus strand of CAUYRH010033112.1, from coordinate 5,595 downwards.
AACTTCCCAAATATGAAGAAAAGCACTAATCTACATATCTAAGAAGCATAACACATTCCAAGTAGAGTAAATTCAGAGATCAATGCTTAGGCATATAATAACGAAAACTGTGGAAATTACAACGCCAAAGAGAATCTTGAGAGTAAAAAGACAGAAGTGATTCTTCACGTACAAGGGGTTTTTCCATTACATTAGCAGATGATCGCTCAACATAACCGATGGAAACCAGAAAGCAATAGATAATACGTATATTAAAATTGCTAGGAAAAAGAATAGAGAATGAAAACACAAGTTTTTAGATCCATCAAAACTGTGTTTTGAGAATGACAAATGATGGAGAAATTATTTTTAGATTAAAAAATGAGAAAATTTGACTGAGCACCTGTGGTACAGTGGTTACAGATCCAACCACATACACCGAGGCTGGCGGGTTTAAATCTGGCCTTGGCCAGCTAAACAATAATGACAACTGTAATAAAAAATAGCCAGTGTTGTGGTGGGTGCCTGGAATCCCATCTACTTGGGAGGCTGAGGTCAGAGAATTGCTTATGCCCACGAGTTTAAGGTTGCTGTGAGCTGTGACGCCACAGCACTATATCGAGGGTGACATGGTGAGACTCTGTCTCAAAAAAAAAAAAAAAAAAAGAGAAAATTTGGCAGTGCCCGTAGCTCAGGGGTTAGGGCTCCCGCCACATACACCAAAGCTGGTGGGTTTGAACCTGAGCTGGGCCACCTAAAAAACAATAATGACAACTGCAACAACAAAAATAGCTGGGCATAGTGGCAGGTGCCCGTAGTCCCAGCTACTTGGGAGGCTGAGGCAAGAGAATCACTTAAGCTCAAGAGTTTGAGGTTGCTGTGAGCTGTGATGCCTGTGTAGGTTGGGTGACTTTTTTTTTTTTTTTTTTTTGCCATTATGTGCATGTTGCAAATGAACACAGAAATGCAACTATTTAGTAATATTTATTAATATTTTTGAGATTATACGTGTAATTTTGCAAGAAATTTAAAATACAAGGCCATGAATAATGAGGATTAGTTATATTTTATAACAGTAAGTATATGAAAAGGTGGATGAAATGTAAGCTAGGTAGGACCAAAAAATTTTCACACTATAGAGATTGTATTGATATTAATGTCAACCAGATTGGTAGAATTAAGACATTATAATTCCCAGAGAAAGCACTAAGAACAAACTTAACAGGCAAAAAAAGTAAAACAATAATAAAGTAATTAAAATAATGCAATCAGTAATAATATTTTTTGACACTAAACAAGTGACTGAGGCAAAAATCTCAATCAATTGAGGTCTATTTAGCTAAACTTAAAGATGCGCTGAGGAAATACTCAAACCACAAACAAAACTGTGGCTGTTTCTCCAAAGGGGAATCTTGAAGTCTCAGCATTTATAGGAAGAACAAAAAACGGCAGAAGGGGGGAGTGAGACAAAACAGTTACATCCTCCTGAGACACACAAAATATACATTTTACATTAAATAAGGCAAATGTTCGAGGAGAAAAGGACAGCGAACGAAACATCAATTATGTACATGACCCTGTGTAAGTGGAAGAATGTTTGATCCTGTCTTGTCTCTGTCCTGCACTTAGGGAGATAAACTTGTAATTCATTATTAGTGTGTAATGCAACAGACTTCAGTTGTAGGAGCTAGATATACCCTGCAGTTTTCATGTCCCTGCTCATGGGAAGCCAGCCACGGATTTCTTTAGTGAATACTGTGGGGCTAGTCCTTCACAGGTGCTTAAGGTCTTTGCCTTTCGTTTTGCACAGGTTAGAAGGGTGGTCCTGACATTTACTTTTTTCAGATTTAGCACAAAAGAAGACAGTGATGGTAGAGTAACAACAACAACAACAAAAAAGAAAAAACACGAAGAAAACATATAGAAAAATGGCAGGTTTACATCTTATTGAACAGTAAATGCAAATGTATAAATTAGAGGATGTGAAAATGCAAAATGGATGACAACAGAATTTGGAGAGAATGAAAAAAAAAAATCCCTAAACTAGATCTAACTATATGTGTTTCCTACTAATATCATGCCATAGATACAAAAAAACAAATAAGAAGAAGGGGAAAAGAAGATAATCCATGCAAATGGTAACCAAAAATGAGTTGGAGTAATTGATGTCAGAAATAAACAGACCTTAAGACAAAAAATACTACTAGAGACAACTATATTTATAAAGATAAAGGTATAAAACTTTCAAAATGTAACAATATGAATATAAGCATACCTAATGAGAAAGCCCCCAAAATATATGAAACAAAAACTGACAGCATTAGAGAAACAGACAATTCAACACTAACAGTTGGAGATTTCACTGCCCCACTTTCCATAATGACATGTGGTAGTAACAGCTTCTGCAAAGGCCAATGAGTTATAAATATGCTCTCCTCCTGTGACCCTTTCCTCATCCATCCAGGTCCTGTTGCAGGCAGCTCTTGTGCAGGTTCAGTCTGATTCTGTGGATTAGTCCTCTTCCACACATTCATTAAACTTTGGTTTAAACTCAAAATATTTGTGGGCTTTCTCATAATTAGGTTTTTTTTTTTTTTTTAATTTGCCTCTTCTCAGTCAAGAAGATGAATTCCTTGAATAGGGAAAGCTTATTTTTGAGCAGATGGTCTGGCAAAAGCATACATGCTCCATAACCATTTCAAGAACAAAATAGATATTCATTAATTACTATTCAGCTGATAGCAAAAGATGAAACTAGCTCAGTAAGATAAAGATCAATACAAATTTGAAGGGATTACAGTTCTAAATGAAGTTTGAAAACAAATTCAGGAAGTGTTTGTGAATTTCCAGCGTTGTTCTGTTACCTATAGAGAAATAGTAGGCTGGTTAATAATATGTAAATAAACATTTCCATTTTACAGCTTGCATTCTATGTTATGTTACAACTTACCTCATTCCAGAATTATTATCTTGTTTTAATTGTTCCATGTGATTTTTCAATTAATATGAAGTTAGGAATTAATAATTGATAGAGATAAGATATTTGCCATTTTTCTTTCTAGAGAACTTACAAAGTTTTGAGTTCAAAAGTAACAAGGGCTGCAATGTCAGACTGAGGTACAAGAAATATCACTGGGGAAAAAATGGAAAGGTTGATACAAAATATTTCCTGTTCTTCTATTTGTTAAATTCTGTGATGTGCATGTGCATATATGTTTGTGTCCACATGTGTGTGATCCAGTGATACATAGAAACAATTTTGTATAGAATTTTGTGTAAGTAGTAAGGGCTAAGGGTTTGAGATAGTTACTAAGAGATATATTACATTTTCTTAGGTTATAAAACAGGAGGACTATACCTGAATACAATTTCCTTACCTTTTTTCCATGGCTTATTTTCTCCTTTCTGCTAATTATAAAAGTAGTCATTCTCCTAGATCAGTTAAACCAGACATTTTCAATAAAATCTAGTTAGTAGGAAGGAACTAAAGCATCTATTGTACAAAATGTCTGGTACACTATAGGTGGATTGAGGAGAGGCTGATAAAAAGAGTAACATTGTATTCACCTTCCAATCATATTTGATCATTCTGGGGGGCCAGGGCTAGTGACAACTACTACTCTAAATTGTTTTAATGAGGATGACTAATAGATCATGCCCACTGTCCAGAAGCAGATGCAATTGTGTGTGTGCACACATGTGTGAGTCTGTGTGTATGTGTGCACATGTGTGTGCATGTGTGCACACCCTCACATGTATAGCATGTGTTCCATTGCCATGTTTTTATTTGCTTGTCCTAGAATATTTGGGGCTACTATGGGTAATAAAACTAAGTTGAGCTTCTGTATACTAGAAAATTGAAAGTATTTAGTGAAAAGCAATGCAAATTTTATTTAATCGTTCATTCTGTGACAATTTATTTGAAAATTATTTTTTCTGCCAGCCACTTAATTATGCATTCTTTTTTTCTTACAATACAAGAGAAAATCTTGGTCCAAATGCATTATTACAAAAACAATGTATTTCATTGAGAAGATACTTTTTCTAACAAAATAAAAGTCCATGTAACCTACTTGCAGTATACGCCTACTTCCCAGAGCTCCTGTACAGTGGTGAATAGTGCGGTACTTGGTGAGCTTCAGGAAAGGCTAGAGCAGTCGTTAGAGTGTGGTGTGAAGACTGGTGCTGGCCATCACTTTTGTCATGGGTCTGCAGCCAGGTAAGTACAAACACTGGACATAAGAGTTCAGAGACTTTGATTATAATTTGATATTGCTGCAGTATTCAATAACTGAGTAACTTTTTTTTTTTTTTTTTTTTTTGTAGAGACAGTCTCACTTTATGGCCCTCAGTGGAGTGCCTGGCATCACACAGCTCACAGCAACCTCCAACTCCTGGGCTTAAGCGATTCTCTTGCCTCAGCCTCCCAAGTAGCTGGGACTACAGGTGCCTGCCACATCGCCCGGCTGTTTTTTTGTTGCAGAACAGCCAGGGTCAGGTTTGAACCTGCCACCCTCAGTATATGGGGCCTTACCGACTAAGCCACAGGCATCACCCAACTGAGCAACTTTTTTATGAAATAACTTCTACTATGTTTTATTATTACTCAATAAGAAGTATAAACAAAAACAAAATAAAACAAACATGTGTTCAAGAGAAAAAGTTTTTCAGGAGCAGGCCCGAGGATATTACCTAGTTTCTTTCTTCATGCCCTAGGGAAATACTCTAGTCCAGGGGTCCTCAAACTATAGCCTGCCAGCCTCATGCCACCCACCAAGGACATTTATCCAGCCTACCAAGTGTTTTTGCCTCCGCTGCCTGTCCTGTTTAGCAGTGGGCTCATCCTGGGCCCGCAAAATGTGTTAGTGGAAAAAACACTGGTTGCATTCCCAAACAAAATGTGTGGATTCACTGGAAAAGTTGCAAAAGGAGTTCCAATTTAGATATAAAGAGCTTCATCTCCATGAACAGGTCATACAGCTTTTCCATAACCCATTTTCTATTGAGATTGAAAATGTGGCGGTCAGTCCCTGAAGTCGCTGCCCGGCCGCACTTCTGCCAGCTGCTCTAGCACCACCTCAGGCAGCGTCTCCAGCAGGTGAGAGCCAGACACTGACGGGTGTGGGGGTGGGGGGGAGGGGATGGGGGCGGGGCTGGAGCACTCCTGCGGCTCCAGCTCTGGCTCCAGCTCTGCTCCGGCGGCTTTCCAGCTTCTCCATGGGACGGGCCTGGGGCACCTGGATGCTCTAAGAACGTTTCCACTGTTGCTTGGAGGGCACACACAGTGGGATTCAGAATTCCTAGAAAATTACCCTCGTGAGAAGCTGGAAGTATTTCTTTAAATTCCTTCCCTTAGTTTTTCAAAGAAACATCAAGAAACTATGAACGACCTTAGTAATGAAGAGTTTGACTGCCACTTGTTTGATGAAGGTTTTACTGCCAAGGACATTCTGGACCAAAAAATAAATGGAGTTTCCTCTTCTGATGATAAGGATGCCTTCTATGTAGCAGACCTCAGAGATGTTCTGAAGAAACACCAAAGATGGCTAAAAGCTCTTCCTCATGTCACTCCCTTTTATGCAGTCAAATGTAATGACAGTAGAGCCATTGTGAAGA
>CAUYRH010033105.1:0-24192 GCA_963574655.1 Perodicticus potto | reverse complement strand
CTTCTGCAAAAGAGACCTAAACCAGATGAGAAGTATTATTCATCCAGCATATGGGGACCAACATGCGATGGCCTTGACCGGATAGTTGAGTGCTGTGACCTGCCAGAAATGCATGTGGGTGACTGGATGCTCTTTGAAAACATGGGTGCTTACACTGTAGATGCTGCTTCTACTTTCAGTGGATTCCAGAGGCTGATTATCTACTATGTGATTTCAGGACCAGGACCGACGTGGAAACTCGTGCAGCAAATCCAGAATCCCAACTACCTACCTGAAGTAGAAGAGCAGGATGTTGGCACTCTGCCTGTGTCTTGTGCTTGGGAAAGCGGAACGAAACGTCACCCAGCAACTTGTACTTCAGCTAGTATTAATGTGTAGATATCATTCTGTAGCTGTTAACTGAGAGTTTAGCTTGAATTAAGGGATTTGGGGGGACCATTTAACTTAATTATTACTAGTTTTGAAATGTCTTTGTAAGAGTAGGGTTGGCACAGATGCAGCAATATGTAAGATTAGAAGATGGGGTCACACTTATCTGTGTTCCTATGGAAACTATTTGAATATTTGTTTTATATGTATTTTTATTCACTTTTCAGATATTCTATGAAAGAGAACCCCTCCGCTACTCAGCAAGCATTTGTAGCTTGTACAGTGGCAGAATGGGCCAAAAACTTAGTGTTGTGACCTGTTTTAAGAATAAAGTATCTTGAAATAAAAAAAAGAAAAGAAAAGAAAATGTGGATACGATTTACCAAATGGAACTGGCTGAACTGCAGAATTGCGACTCTCTGAAAGACGCATTCAAGTCAAGCAGCCTTCCTAATTTCTATGCATCTCTCCCCTCTGAGACATATCCTAATCTCAGGGACCATGCACTTAAAATGGCATGCACCATCTTTGGCAGCACTTATGTCTGTGAACAGACTTTTTCCATAATGAAACATCAGAAATCTCCAACCAAATCTAGACTAACTGATGCACACTTGCCTCACTTGTTACGACTAGCAGTGACAAATATGGAACCGGAAAATTGACCATCTCATTAGCCAAAAGCAGGCCCATATTTCCCATCGAAATACTGGTAAGTTTGTTGATTTAACTTTATTTGTTCTTCATTTTAAATATTGTATTTGTTCCCATTATGTTTTTTTACTTCAAAATAAGATATGTGCAGTGTGCATAGGAATTTGTTCATAGTTTTTTTTTTTTAACTATAGTCCGGCCCGCCAACAGTCTGAGGGACAGTGAACTGGCCCCCTGTTTAAAAAGTTTGAGGACCCCTAGCGGGCTGCTCCTCTGCGCTCGCCTCCTGAGGAGGAGCCGCCTGCCCTGTAACCTTACCTCCTTTCACCCGCCCTTCACCCGGTCCGCCCAGGCTCTCTGGTCTTCTTGCTGTTCCCTAAACCTCCCTGGGAACAGTCCCACCTCAGAAAGCCTTTGGAGGAGCCATGGCCTCTGTCTGGATCGCTCTTCCCTCCCTTGTCCCTGTAGCTCCCTTGCTCCCTTCTGGATCTGCAGATGACCCCTCGTTAGAGAGGACAGATGTACCCGCACGACCCATGTGAAATAGCACCCCACTCCCAGCACTCTATGCCCGTGTTATCTGTGCGTTTGCTTTTCTCTTATCGGTCCCGTCCCCTTGGGAAGCTCCCCAAGGGCAGGCATTTGGCTGCGTTTTGCACATCTCTGTGTGCCCACAACCTGGTGAATAGAAGGCCCTCAAGACACATGCCCTGAATGTTGAATGAATGAGTTGGAGGACGGGGAGGAGCAGAAGCCTGGCACCTGGCAGGGACACTTGCTTTTACCTCTTGAGCTGGCCAAGCAGGATGAGGTTGGGGGCCGTGCCCGTGAGGGTGGCTGTGCCCCCGATGCTGGCTGAGTAGGGGATGGAGATGAGGAAGCCCTTCCAGATGTTCCTGCGATATTCTTCCTCCTTGGAGTCGGCCAGCAGGTCCAGGGGAGCCTCCACCTCCTCAGCGTGGCCTTTGCTTCAAACAAACCAAAAGAGAAGCCACTCAGAACACACGGAGAACCGGGCTGCACGCCACTTGGGGTTTGGGAGAGCTAAGTGGTTTTTCTGGAAAGTAATTTGGCATAGCTATCAAAAACCTTCAAAAATGTACATCCCTTCAGCTCAGACGGTCTCCTCTAAGAATTTGCCCTCAAGCATAGAAACAAGGGAGTTTGCCAGGGCATTAAATTAATTTAAATTGGAGATGATCTAAATGTTCATTAAAAGGGGCCTGATGTTAAAGATGATTCTTTATCCTTCAGGGAACAGTAATGCAGTTGTGATGATTAGATTTGCAGTTGTGGTGCTTATTACAATAAAAACTGCTCATTATACAAACTGCAATGAACAGGCAGGTCACAGTATTATTTAGTTTTCTATTTTAGAAATATTCACAAATATGCAAGTATTTTAAAAGTTTAGAATGGTATATACAAAGTTGTTCGGGTGCCTTTTGGGGGAGTGGAATTATGGATTTTTTTAAATTCCTTTTTTGTATTTTCTGAGTTATAGTCCTTACACAATTAAAGAATTGGGGGAAAGTATGAAATTAAGAATTATCAATTATATAATTAAAAGCTCATGATGTTGACATAAATGTATCGAGGATGGCTCCATTAAGTGAATTATACTCCATTAAGTGAAATAGCAGGTGATATAACAGCATATGTAGAATTATCAGTTTTTAATTTAAAAATGCATTTATGTAGACACAGCGATATCAAGAAATAGTCCAGAGTGATATTCACTTAAATGTTATGTACCCCTGGGAATGAGATGCATACAGTCTTTTTCTTTCTGTTTGAGTATTTTTCTGTACATGTGTTAATATAAAATGTTTATAAGTGAATGAAATTAAGAATTGCTATAATGCTGTAACTATGTGAAGTAATAGATATGTTAATTAGTTTGACTGTGGTAAATACATTCATTTTGTGTACATATATTTTTAAAAATCTCCTTGTATACCTCAAATGCATACAGTTTTTATTTTTCAATTATACCTCAATAAAGCCAAGAAAAACGAAATTAAGATTTAAAAAAAGAACTGTTCCAGTGTAACAAATCAACATTTAAATTTTTTTAACTTTATATTTTAAATTAAAATTAAAAATATCTTTTTAAAAAAATGAAATATAACTCAAATATATTCTGGCCTTAATTACTACATAGAAACTTCCTCCCCGGAAGCAATAGGAAATGACCTAATGTCTGTGTAGCTGGTTCCCAGTGTGACAGGAAAGCAAAAACCAGTGTCATGATCTGATTTCTTAGGGGTGACAGTCCTGGGACCCCAAATATAATGAGTATCAGCAGAAGAATAAGAAAAAAGAGAGAACCCTGTTTTATCTAGTGCAACACCTCCTTTGTTCAGATGGGGAAACTGAGGCCCAGAGAGGGGAATGGGTTGGCATGCAATGGATGTGGACTTCCAGAGGGTAGGGATTGGGTCTTTTCCAGTAGACCCAGCACAAGCTCTGCCTGAGCTGTTGCTTAGCGCATATTTCCAGGTCTCATAGTTACGAGTGGCTGGTCCGATCACAGAACCCAAATCTCAAAGTTGGACTCAAAGCCCCAAAACTTGCCAGTATGGGGCATAGGCTGGGGGATAAAACAGGTGTAAGATCATGTCTCTCCTCTGCTGAAACTCTCCATTGGCTCCCATTCATTCAAAGTCCAGGCTACATTGATGGCCTACAAAGGCCCACATGTCCCTCCACCCTTAAGCTGTCACTAGCCAAGCACCAAGCAGTTTCTCAGGCTCACCTCCTATCATCTGCTCACTCACTCCCTCAGCTCCAGCCTCACCAGCTTCCTGGCCCTCTATGAACTCTCAGGAGCTTGGCACATGCTGGTCCTTCTGCTGAGAGCACTCTTCCCACAGAGTTACCTGTGACCCGCCCCAGGTCCTGCAGGGGTTTGTTCAAACATAACCTTCTGGATAAGGCCTTCCCTAACCACCCCCCAGCCTACCTCCCTCCCTCCCCTCTTTCCTGCTCTGTTCTCCCTCATGGACTTAGTAACCAGCTGATGTGCTGTGAATTTTACTCAGTTATCTACTTCTTACCACTAGAATGTGAGTTCTGTAAGGACTGGCATTTTTGTCTTTTCCTTGCTGTATCCCTGTCCCTAGACCAGTGTCCGGCTCATCATAAGTTGTCCAATCAGTGAAATAGACTTGATCAATGTCCGGCACTGCCTTGAGCAAATCACTTTACTCCCTACTGTTTCATCACCATTAAGTCAAGATGACAGTGTCTTAATAAGTGTTGTTAACTTACATGTAAGGCACGGTCAACCTGTTCTATCAACATTATCTCAGTTAGCCTCAAAATGACTCACATGGTGGCTTCCAATATCATGTCTAGTTGATAAGCAAAGACTAACTGAGGCTCAAGAAGGTTAAGTGATTTGTCCAAGTCACGCAGCCAGTAAGTGGCAGAGCCAGAGTTCCAAGTCAAGTCTTTGTGACTCCAAATCCTATAATCTTGACCACACTGCCATAATGCAAAGGATACTGAAGGCTACATGTGACATTAATGTGAAGTTGCTTTCTAAATCACCTTAGTGTGAGGATTGCTATTCATTTTTTGGTTCTTAGAGCTTCTGGATCCTGCCTCTCCCCTCTCCTCCTCGACCAATGTGTAGTTTGTGTCCTGCCACTTTTCTGGGTCCCTCCTTTCAAGAGGAAAGCTCCAAAGACCCTCAACCTCACCAGATTTTTTAGGATTTAATGTGCTTCCCTATGCTTTTCACATCAGGATTTGTTAAAAATAGACTCTTGAGGTCCATGTTTAAGCCATGGGAGTGGAAACCTGAGCATTAGGTCATTTGGTGACAATGACCTCCATGGGAGGGGAATGGTCTACAGCATTGAATTCTCGTTCATTGTACCCTTGAATCAAGCACTGGCCCTTCCATAATTTCACCAGGGACTTACTCTTCTGTGCTGGCGAGAAATTGCATCTCCATGGGCACAGCGGGCAGGCCGTTTCTCCGCACTGCAGCTAGGAGGAAAGAGCATGATGTCTTTAGGGCAACATAGTAAGTTGGGCAGAATTGTTCCAATTTCTGTGTAGTAAATCAAGGCTGCTTCTTTATTACCAAGAATCCACTACTGTTCATTGAATCTTTTTTTTTTTTGCCTAAATAACATTTTTTGTTTGTTTTTCTTTCTTTCTTTCTTTCTTTCTTTTTTTTTTTTACTAAATCATAACTGTGTACAAAAAAGAGACAGAGAAAAAAAAGACAGAAAGAGACAGAGATAGAGACAAGGCTCCCAGCATTCCATCCTCCTGCCCCACCATCCGTATTTGGAGATGGCCCCAGGTCAGTGGACAGAGGATTAGCTGCAAGCCTGCTTGACAGCCCACAGCTCAAGCCTAGGCTTACCTGAGCAGCTATTGTCAAAGGGATATTTGGGAAAGTCCAGCTATCAGTGGTAATGGGTCAGCAATGGGTCAGGTGATCCCATTGCCCATTCATCCAAAAGCTATTTATTGAGTTCCTACTTTGACTATGAGCTCAGAGTACTCAATGAACAATATAGAAAAAGGTCCCTGGCTCCTGTGAATATCATATATTCTAGAAAGAGAGAGAGGCAATAAATGAATAAAGACGATTTCAAATAGTGATGAACGCATGGCATGGAGGAAATAAAATGGGGCGATGCGTGGGAAGGGGAGTAGGTGGACCACTAATGTTGGGTCAACAAAAAATCACTGTGTGCCGATGTCATTTGATCTGAGAGCTCAAAGATAAGGAAGAGCCAGTCACATGAAGAGCCTTGGAAAAGAGTGTTCCAGGAAATGGGAACAGCAAGGCCAAAGGCCCTGTGGTAGGGGAAGCTAGGCAGAGTTGAGGAGCCAAGGAAGTAAAAGTGTGCTGGGAAAGGCCAGGGATAGATGGGGAATGGGGCTGGGTTGAGCAAAGATCAACAGGAGCCACATTAAGGATGGGGTTCCCATGCAGAATCTAGTGTGTAAGAGGGATGTTATGACTTACATAATGCAAGCATCCTTGGATCTGGCTGGAGAGCATGGACTGTGGACAGTGGGCTAGCATGAAAGCCCTGAGACCCTCGTCCTTGCTGGCCAGGGTGAGCTGACCTGACTTTCAGCCTGAGATTCTCGCAAAAGTGAGGGGCACATGCACTGTGACTATCTGGCAAAAATGGAAACTGGGAGCCCAGGTCAGCATTTATGGCATTGTCCTGGAAAGATGACGGCAGCTGGCCTAGGCTGGTGACCACAGAGATGCTGAGAGTGAATAAGTTGTAGAAGTGTTTCAGTTCTTTTTTTGAGATACGAGCTGGATGTAGCTTGGAACCCAGGCCAGGAACTCAGGCCCATGAACCCCAGCCAATCCATCAATCGATTCCTATGGAGTGTCTCTGTGTGTATGGCACTAAGTGACAAGAGATAAGGGTCCATGTCCTCATGGTTGATCTTCCAATAGGGAAGATACATCATAGGTGACTAAGTAAAATATGAAAATGAGCATCATGGAGGAAAATAAAAACAGGCACTTGGAGGGGAGCCATGCAAATATCTGGGGCAAAGAAGAGCATATGCAAAGGCCCTGGGGTGGAGTGTATGTTGGAGAGGAAAGGGGAGACCAGTGGGGCTGGAGGAGCCTGAAGGAGGAGAGAGAGAGGAGGGAAGGTGACAGGAACACAGGTGCTGGGGGTGGCATTGAAAGGGCTGCCCCCCAGGGGTCTTGGGGCTCACAGTAGGGACTTCGATTTCTCCTCTGAGTCAGAACAGGAGCCAGGGTAGCCTTTGAGCAGAAAAGAGTTGGATCGGGATCTTACTTCATTTTTAAAGTATCCTGCTTGACAGATCAGACAGCCTGGGAATCTTTTTTTTTTTTTTTTCAGTTTCTGGCAGGGGCCAGGTTTGAAACCACCACCTCCGGTATATGGGGCCGGCACTCTACTCACTGAGCCACAGGCGCCGCCCACAGCCTGGGAATCTTGACAGTGTTTTGGAGACAAAAAAAAAAAAAAAAAAAAAGAAGAGAAGAAGAATGAATTAAAAGTTCCTGCAGGGCCCAGCGCCCATAGCTCAGTGAGTAGGCTGCCAGCCACATATACCAAGGCTGGTGGGTTTGAGCTTGGCTCGGGCCTGCTAAAGACAATGACAACTACAACCCAACATAGCCGAGTGTTATGGCAGGCAACTGTAGTCACAGCTACTTGGGAGGCTGAGGAAAGAGAATTGCTTAAGCCCAAGAGTTTGAGCTGTGAGCTGTGATGCCACGAGGGCAACGTAGTGAGACTCTGTCCCCCCCCCAAAAGTTTCTGCAGCTAGAACCATCACCACAAAGGAAAAAGTTACTCTCCCCTGGGGCTTGGGTCTGTAACTAGTGGCTAACCATGTGAGCCCTGGGTTCAGATCATAGCTCCATCGCTTGCTATGTGACTTTAGATCAGTGGTTCCCAACTGGGGTCAATTCTGCCTCCAAGGGATGCTGGACAACATCTGGAGGCAATTTGGGTTGTCATAACTGGGGGTGAGGGTGGCCCTGCTACTGGCCTCTGAACTGTTGCTAAACATCCTTCAACACAGGCCACCCTACCCTAACAAAGAATTATCCCACCCAAATGGCAATAGCTCTGAAGTTGAGAAACCCTGGTTGACCCACGTGTCATATAATAATGTCCCTGAACCTCCGTTCTCTTTTTTTTTTAAGGTAGAGTCCCACTCCATCACCCTGGAGTTGAGTGCTGTGACATCATAGCTCACAGCAACCTCATACTCTTGGGTTCAAGCAATCCTCTTACCTCACCCTCCTGAATAGCTGACTACAGGGGCCCACCACAACACTCAGCTAGTTTTTCTATTTTTAGTAGAAACCAAGGTCTCGCTCTTGCTTAGGGTGGTCTCAAACTCCTGAGCTCATGCATTCTACCCACCTCAGCTTCCCCAGAGGAAGCTGGGATAACACAATTCTGCCTTCCAACATCCCCTGCAGGCAGAATTGACCCCAGTTGGGAACCACTGATCTAAGGTCCCATAGCAAGGGATGGAGCTAGGATCTGAACCCAGGGCTCACATGGTTGGCCACCAGTTACAGACCCAAGCCCCAGGGGAGGGTTACTTTTTCCTTTGTGATGGTGGTTCCAGCTGCAGGAACTTTTTTTTTTTGAGACAGAGTCTCACCATGTTGCCCTCACTTCTTTATATTACAAAATGATTTAGAGATCACAATTCTCTTAGGGTTGTCAAGAGGATTAAAGCAGGGACCAGTAAAATTCTCCTGTAAAAAGCCAAATAGTAAATATTTCAGGTTTTGGGGGCCAAATGGTCTCTTAGTAATGACTCATCTCTGCTGTAATGGCGGGAAAGCAGCCACTGATAACACAGACATGACTGGGTGGGGGCCAACCTTCACACTGGGATACTGAAATTTGAATTTCATGTAATCTTAACATAATGAAATCTTCTTCTCTTGTGGTTTATTTCAACCATGTAAAAATCCAAAAGCTATTCTTAGCTTATAGGGAGCAGAAAAGCAGGCCAGATGTGGTGGCTCACACCTGTAAATGCAGCATTTTGAGAGGCCAACGTGGAAGGCTCATTTGAAGCCAGGAGTTCAAAACAAGCCTGAACAACACAGCAAGACCCTGTCTCTATAGAAAAATAGAAAAATTAGCTGGGTGTGGTGGCATTCACCTCTAGGCCCAGCTACTTGGGAGGCTGAGTCAGGCAGATTGCTTGAGACCAGGAGTTTGAGGTTGCTGTGAGCTCTGAGGACAACACTACTCTAGCCTGGGCAATGGAGTGAGACCCTGTCTCTAAGCCCCACCAATAAAGAAACAAACAAACAAACAGGCAGCAGGCTGGATTTGGTAGGCATGGTTTGCCAAACCCTGATATAAAGAATTTATAAGGAAGCCAAGTACGAGCAAGGATTCAATAAATGCAGGTTACTCTGGAAAAAGGATAAAAAAGCGGCCCCTGACGTCAGGAACTGGTCTGACACCCAGAACCAGGCCATGTTGTTCTCCTGTTGGACTTCAACAATCTAACGGAACACCGACCTCAAAGTCCCTCTGAGACTAGGACAAAACGAGACCAAGCTAGTCCATTTCATAATCTCGTCTAAGGGCAAGGCCACCGTGCTGGCCACAAGATATTAAGCATCGCCCTCTCTCGCTCATTGAGTGGCTGCCACTCCTTTTTTTTTTTTTTTGAGACAGAGTCTCACTCTGTCACCCTGGGTAGAGCACCAAGGCCTTCCAGAGTGCTAGGATCACAGGCGTGAGCCACTGCTCCCAGCTGCTTCTTTACCAAGTCACAGAATTGCCTCTGGTCTCTGACAGTGCCCAACCTAAAGCCCAGTCCTCTCACGGGTTCTTTTTAGCACCCTCCTACTGAGATAGTCATGGTGCACGTGCCCCTCACTGCCGCGAGGATCTAAGGCTGAAAGTCAAATCAGCTCACCCTGGCCAGCGAGCACAAGGGTCTCGGGGCTTTCTTGCTAGAACACAAGTCCATACTGATGCAGGAGGCCAGGGGCCCAGTTCTCTGAAGCAAGGAGGGAAGGGCTGTTAATAGCATACCAGGACGGGGGGGGGGGGGCAAGGTTGCTGCTCCGCAGGGGATGGCCAGACAGAAAGAACTCTGACCCCGTGACACCCAGCCCGCTATCTCTAGCTCATTCTGTATTCTTCCCACCGGGGCCGAGACCACAACTGTCGCACAGCATCCCACATCCACAGAGCTTGCCAGCTTCCCAGGCATGATCCACCTCCATCCTCCTGAGCCCTGGCTGGACATTAGAATTCCCTGAGGGACCCAGCCCAGAGGGTCTGGTTTAGCAGTTCTGGAGTGGGGCTGAGGTCTCAATATTTTTGAAAGTTGGGCAGGTGATTCTTTTATGCAGGCAGGGTTGAGGGTTCATCTGAAGTTGCAGATAAGGATACTGAAGACTCTAGTGGCTGCCCACGCATGCCCGTGGAGGTGGGGCTGGTATGTGCTCACCAGTCTGCCACAGTCCCCATAGGAGCCCCTTCACTCATTCAAGGAACCTGGGCACTCGCTGCCAGCACTTGAGTGGGAGAGCCTGATGTGAGACTGTCCATGCTGTAAATACCCAGTGCAAGGGGTCCTTACACACAGAGCTGCAAACAGTAATTAGCTTTAGCACAGTTGGAAAGGGGGCAGCTAATCTTTATGCAGATTCGTAATGTCAAAACATTTTATACCAGCTATTATTTTTCTAATGATGATAGTGATTAAGTCAATGAAGATGAAATGTTTAAAAATAGGAAAACCAGAGTGCTAAGCACTCTTAACCATTTACCCAGGGTCCAACCCTGGGCTTCCCATGACCACAATGGCCCAAGAGACCACGTGGACAAGGCCAGTGGGGCAAAGTCTCCAAAGAGACTTCTCCGGGTCCAGAAATCACCAGTTAGGAGCTTTGTGCTTATGTAAGATCTTGTTCAATTTACGCCCATGCTGGAGTTTGTGTCAGGAGTGGGGACTGGGAACTTTCACATTTGCAATCTTACAGCAGCCTTACAAAGCAAAGCAAGGTTTTTCACCTTCTTTTTTACATCTGGGGAAACTGAGGCCTAGAGAGGCTGGTTAAGGTTGAAATCCAGAAGATCCAATGTGTCAGTGGCAGAGCCAGGCTTGTCCCCAGGACCGCTAACCCCTTGGATCTCACTTCACGTCCAAGACCTGTCACTTAGCAAGTCTGATGTGGACTGATCACTCTCATCTTGCCTCTCTAATATGACCGAAATGTTCTTGAAGTTTGGTGTGCAGAAGGCTGAGAAAGAGCTCTTCCGTCAAATTAGAGAAAGACTACCCCAGGGGAGGTCAAATGCCCCAAAGTTAGGCAGGTTTCTGTCTGTTAATTCATTCAGCATTCACAACAGGCTAGGCAGTAAGCATTATTATTTCCATTTTAGGTACAAGGAAACTGAGGCTTTCAACGGTTAATTAGATGGATCATCCATTCATTTATTCATTAGTTCTACACCTTGATTAAACACCTACTATGGGCTTGTGGGTCAGCAGGGTTTTAGGGGAACAAAATTGTACCAGTGAAGATCGTTCACAGCAATGAGAAAGCTATACCCCTCATGCAGCTCAGAGTCTTTGGAGGAGACAGATCATGAGCAAACAGTGAAATCCCTCCCAGGGAAGAGCAGGAAGCATCAGTGGGCATCGGAGTGGAGGTGCTTATTCCTGGTCCTCCAATGTGGTTTGTGTATAACCGCCACACGTGCACCGCTTCCTATGGGCCTGGCCCTTGTTTAATAGATGAGAAAAGTCTCAGGAGGTGGACCAGCATCATAAATGAAGAGTGACCTGAAAAGCCACTGTTTCAGGAAGGGTGGAACCTTGGGCGCTCTTAGAAGAAAGACGTGGGTGGCCAGCTAGTCTTCTTTGGGCAGAGAAAAGAAAGGGAAGGAGTTTAGATTCAAAAGCCAGATGGGCCCCTTCCTGGGCAAGGGACATTGGTCAAGTCACCACTTCGAGCATCAGGTTTCTTCTCTATAAAACGGGGGTGCCAGGACTGTCTCCAGAGCATGCTTGCAGGAGGACACTCACCACTCACAAGGCCTCAGGTCCCCCAGGCAGTGCAGGGCACAGAACTGGGTACAAGAACTGGGGAGAGGCAGCGAGGACCCCTGAGGTCTTGTCCTGTGAGCCTCACCCTGCCCCAGGTCTGGCCCCTCTGTACCAGGCCACACGGCATGGAGTTCCTAGCACAGATCTGGATTCAAACAGAACTCAGCGACTAACTCATCCTGTTACTTTGGGCAAATCATTTTGCCTCCCTGAGCTTCCGTCTCCTCTATAAAATGGGGGTCCTTGCTTTCTAGTATAGTAATGATTAGGCGTATGAAAAATTCAGCACGGTGTCTGACACATGGCGGTTCTTCAGGAAATGGGAGCTCACATTATCATCATGGTTACTGCCATGGATGACCCGTTAAGCTCCTAGCAGCTTCCACGTCCCTCTCCTGGCACTAACAGAACTCGCATTCCTTTTACCCCTATCCTCACCTCCTAACCCCTGGTCAAAACACAGAAACCAGGTAAAAGGGTGTATTTCTCTTTGCACTGGAATTAGCCTTGTTTTAGGTCTTAGAGGCTGATTATTAACCGATTCCTGCTCTCTGATCCCAGGCCTCAGAAAGCAGGTGCCTGCGCCAGCCCCCCAGGGTCCCCTGCCTCCCGATGTCCTGCAGCACAGGGGAAAAGATTCTGGATTTCACTGCATGACCACTGCAGGTGACTTTGGGCAAGTCCCTTCCCCTTCCTGGGTCTCAGATTTTATCCTTACAAGGAAGGACTTGGTTTTCAAACATTTGCTTGGCCACTTAGAAAGAAAAATCTCATGTGGGAGAAAGAGGGCAGGCTCTGAAGTCAGCCAGCCTGGGTCTAAAACACCAGAGACACTGCTATGATCCCAGGTGATCTGGAGGGCTACTTCTTCCTCTTTCTTAATTTGTTCCTCGATTTCCATGTCTCTAAATGAGCTCACTCCTTGCTCCATCTCCTTGAGATAGAAGGCCCATGGAAGAGTTACCTGGAAGCACAGTATATAAAACAGATAAAGTAGGTGCAGCTGGGGTTGTAATAGGGGAAAGGGCAGAGTCCTAGCTGCTTGCTGTCACCCCAGGGTGACTATGGGGCAGTTTCCTTGGAGTCCCCAGCCTTAGGGAGTACAATTTGGAATCCAAGAAAGCTGATACTGGGCAACAGAGGTCAGCAACTTGCACTAGCAGGGTGAAACCAGCCTGCCGCCTGTGTTTGAATGGCTTGCCGACTAAGAAGGGATTTTATATTTTTAACTGGTTAAAAAAAAACAATAGAAGGATGATACTTCGTGATCCAAACATTATATGGGATTTTAATTTCAGCACACATGTATGAAAATGTACTGGCACAGGGCCATGCCTCCTCATTTGTATTTTTTCTGTGGCTGTTTTCTCTCTGTAAGGGTGAAGTTGAGCAGTTGTGACAGAGTGGCCCACAAAGCCCAAACTATTTACTGTATTTACTGGCCATTTATAGAAAAAGGTTGCCGATCTCTACTACACAGCCTTCCTTCCCTTCCACATAGAAGCATTTGCTTATGCATGGATCTGGTTATGCTATATTACCAATGGTGTGATTCTGGACACATGATCGTACCTCTCTGAATCTCATCTGTGAAGTACTTCTAATCATTTTTAGCTTTCAGGGCTGTCGTGGGAATAAGATGAGCAGGACCCCTTAGTGGATGGGGAAATACACCAGTGTCAATAAGTGAGGCTAACTTAGATGGTACATGGAGCAACCTCTACATTTGACAGGTATGTATTTTTTTTTTTAGAGCATATTTGAAAAAATACGACTAGCACACAAACCTCATGGTTTCATGGCTAACGCTTGTTGTGTTAGTTGGGGAAAATGATCCAAAGCAACTAGGAGAGATCTCCCATCTATCTCTGAAGATGTGAGTCTTCCATCTTTGAGTCTCAGGTGTTACCTCTTGCTCCCACCATCATATTCACATTCCACCCAGCAGGAAGCAGATAGAAGGAGGGGCAGAACCCAGAAATTGCACACATCATTTACACGCATATCCCATTGGCCAGACTTAGTCACCTGACCAGATCTGATCACAAGGGAACCTGGGAAATCCAGCCTTTCTTCTGCACAGGCTGTGTGGGCTTCTGTTAGTTAAAAGAACAAAGGAAGACTCCATGCTGGAGCTATAGGAGCAACTTCTGCCCACGTATGTATTGATTTAAAGCTTCCTTTTAAAGTATATTTATGTAAATAAAAAATTAAGGTATTTCAAAGTGGATGTGGCAGCCACTTTGTCACCATGAGAGAAAGACCAAGGGAATCACAGACTTGCCAATGAACAGTCCTGACATCACTGTGCCTCTGAACTGACCCTGCACCTGCCTTTCTCTGACTTTGCTGTGTGATTTGGAAAAGTCATTTTCTCTCTCTGAGCCCTCAGTAATCATCTACAAACACAGTAGCCAGGCTGGGTACAGTGGTTCATGCCTATAATCTTAGCACTCTGAGAGGCCAAGGTGGGTGGATGGCTTGAGTGCAGGAGGAGTTTGAGGTTGCTGTGAGCTGTAACGCCATAGCACTCTACCAAAGGTGACAAAAAGAGACTCCATCTCAAAATAAATAAGTAAATAAATGAATAGATCACATAGTCGCTGTTTATATTTTGTTAAGAACACAGTTTCGGGGTGCCGAGGGACTCATACCCTTTAGTTCATAACACATTATCACTATTTGTTGCACAAGGACCCTCTTCTATTTGGTTGACTTTTTTTTTTTTAGTCCCTTCCGTTCCAATTTTCCACTCCCACCCTTCCATAGTGATTATTCTGATAATAATAATTGATTATTATCAGATTATTCTGATGTATTATAAATGTATAAAAATTATACATTTTAAAAATGTATAAAATTATAATGTATAAAATAATGTATAATTTAAAAATTATAAAAATGTATAGCTATTTTTGGGTTGACATTCTTACAAAATGTTTCACCATTCATATGTATTTTCAGCTTGCATATCTGGATTGTGCTCTATATCCCATTCTGTTTTTCCCCCCATTCAGACTGATTTGTGAGACCCATTTGTATAACTACATGTCTCACTAACCCCCCTCTCGTAAAAGCAGCGTAGTGATCAGGCGCAGTTACCTATGCCTGTGCCAGTGAGGAAGCCCACAGGGCCACCAATCCCCACACCACAGGGCTCCAGTGAATAGTGCTGTGTGTGTCCCCTCCTGGGCCTCTGGGAGAGTTCCTTCAGCATTTTGTATGCAGGAGCAAAACTGCTGGGTTACAGGGCATATACACATTTAACTTGATTAAATTCCTGCAGAATGCTCTTAAGAAAGGCTGAACTGGTACACTCCCTTTCTAGAAGCACACAAGGGTTCCCACGACCTCTGTTCTTCCCAACACAGGCATTATCCAGCTTTCTTATTTTTGCATATCTCATGGATTTAAATCTCATTGTTTCAATTGGCATTTCTCTGGGCATTAGGGAAGCCAACCTCTCTTCAAATGCTTTAAAATAAGATTTAATTACAGTACCCACTTCATAGGGCCATTTTGAGAGTTAAGGTAAAACATTTAACTCTTTGCTCAGCATTTCAGTAAGTACTGCAGTGCTCAATGAATGCTTTTTTTTTTTTTAAAAAAAGAAGTCTGGTTCTATTGCCCAGACTATAATCCACTGGTGTGATCATAGCTCACTGTAACCTTAACTCCTGAGTTTAAATGATCTTCCTGCCTCAGTCTTACAAGAAATTAGGACTACAGACACATGCCACCAAGCCCAGATAATTTTTAAAAATTTTGCAGAAAATGGGATCTTACTATGTTGCCCAGGCTGATCTCAAACTCCTGGCCTCAAGTGATCCTCCTGCCTCAGACTCCCAAAATGCTGGGATCACAGGTGTGAGCTACCATATCCCGCAATGAATGTAAATTTTTTAAAACCAAGGCACCATTTTTTGACTTATCTTTATTATTATTATTAAAACTGCTGGCACATAGTAGGTGCTCAATAAGTGCTGCATGCTCTTGCCTTCCTGACATTCTGCTCCCACTCCCCCGTACCAGTGGCATCAGCCCCAGTCCCTATGCACAGCCTCACCTGTGTTCTCTTCTCTCTCCTGGCTGAGGTCCTTTCCAACCTCCTTCTGGCCAAAGAGACTCTTCAGGATGGCATTGGCTATGGGCAGCATCATGGCGGTGGAGGCAGTGTTGCTCAGCCACATGGACAGAAATGAGGTGGTCACCATCATCCCCAGGATGAGCCTGGGGAACAGAGGGAGTTAAAGGCAGACCCAGAACCAAGGGCACTGGTCCCTCTTCACCATCCCTGAGAAATCCATCCCATCCATTTCACAGACAGAATGTTGAAGCTCAGAGATGGCAAGTCAGTGGGAAAGCAGGGATCAAATCCACTTGTCAGGTTTATTTTAGATCTAGGAAAACTGTAGCTCCATACATTTAGGTAAACTGATCACAGGTACACAAAGTTCTAAATACATCCTAGGTGCAACATTTTCTTTCCCTTATCCCCAAATCCTTGATGGCACCCATTTTAAAACAACGTTGCCAAGGCACCAAGACACTCCACCATGTTGCCCTAATGGTCTTTCCAGACTCCCCCCACCTCATCTCTGCTCTAACTCCCACCAGCCACCCTCTACTTAGACTCTGCTAAACTCCCCAGCACACAACATGCCTAAACTCTCCTACCTCCCTGCCTCTGCTTGGTCCATTCCTATCAAAAGAATCCAAGTTTCATGATTTTTTTTCTTTGTATTGAACTCTTAATCCACTTGAAATTTGTTTGTGTTTTAAAATCTGTTTGTGAACTAGCATCTTACTGCTTTCATTGTAACCTTATGGATGACAGTGAAAGCAGCCCCACCCATTCTTGAAAGAGGAGCTGAAATGTAACCTCCTCCAGGAAGTCTTCCCCACTTCCTCTACCTGCGACATGGGCTCCTGCACCGGGATGTGCCTCCTGGGGATCAAATTCCTGTTGGTATTTGACTCTATAAGGAAACACACATCTGCAGAGCCCAGTGCTTGGCACAAAGGAGATGCTGGAAATTTGCTAATCCCCTAGAATCTTCTTCTCCTACATTCTCCCTCCCATCAATTTTATCACCCAAATAAACTCTCAAATCTGTCCATTCTATTCATTCACCTCCAAGGCCAAGCTACCATTGTCTCTTGTCTGGACACGCAAACAGCGCCCTAACTGGGCTGTATCATTTCTCATCCCTGTCCTGCCCACCTAGTCTCTATAAGGCAGCTAAAAGGAACCCGTGAAAAATGCAAATCTAGCCAGGTCACTCTCCATCTTAGAGTCTCTCTCTCTCTCTTTTTTTTTTTTTTGGAGACAGAGTCTCACTTTGTTGCCCAGTAGAGTGCTGTGGGATTATAGCTCACAGCAATCTCCAACTCTTGGGCTCAAGTTATTCTCTTGCCCCAGCCTCCCAAGTAGCTGGAACTACAGGTACCTGCCACAACACCTGGCTATTATTTTAGAGACGAGGTTTCCCTCCGGCTCAGGCTGGTCTTGAACCTGTGAACTTGGGCAATCCCCCTGCCTCGGCCTCATGCTGGGATTACAGGTGTAAGCCACTGTGCCCGGCCCCCAGCTTAGAATCTTTTAAAACACAGATTTAGAAGTAGGTCCATGGATATAGTTCAAGATTGAAGGGGGGGTTGTATCTTCATTTTGCTAACATCTAATCAAAATTGATTATTTCCTTCAGTGATAAACAGGCAACAAAGTTCAGTCATATGAGCAGAGCCTGAGACTGAGCCTCCAAAAACAATCACAGATCTTTTCATATCCCATTATGGTAGTGGCAGATGTCTGGAAATATCATTGACACTCAAAATTGCGACAAAGTTATGGTTGTGATTAGGCCCATCACAAAGTCTTGTCATTTGCTCTGTCAGTAAAGGAACACGTATCATGCTAGAGCACAAAAGTGTGTATGTGTGTTTTTAAAAATTATTTGGATAATCTGGGCACAGTGGTTCATGCCTGTAATCGCAGCACTCTGGGAGGCCAAGACAGGTGGATCACCTGAGCCTAGAAGTACAAGACCAGCCTGAGCAAGAAAAACCAGATGGACATTGTGGGCCTACAGTCCCAGCTACTCAGGAGGCTGAAGCAAGATCATTTGAACCCAGGAGCTTGAGGTTTCTGTGAGCTATGACACCATGGCACTCTACCCAGGGTGACAAAATGAGACTTGGTCTCCAAAAAAAAAATTATGTGGATAATTGCTTTTTGTGGTAGTTGCTATTGTACCAAATCTTATGTGTTGTGTTTTATGCATTTAAAAACATTATTCTGGACTGATCTTCAAGATTTACCAAACTGCCAAAGGGGTTCATGGGAGAAAAAAAATTGAAATGATCCCCCTATTTTAAAGGCTGCCCAGTCCTCTGCATTCACCCATTTAGTCCTCACTGCAACTCTGTGAAGCAGGAACCTCGGCATCACCACTTCACAGGCAGAGAGCGATCAGTCATTTCCCAGACCAGCCTTTCAACCCTCTCCCCAGGTGATCCCTACGCACCTTTAAAAATAACTCCCCACAGGCCTAGCACTGTGTCTGGCACACAGTGGGTGCTCACTAAATAGTTGAGGTATAATGAAGTACATGGATGGCAGGAAATGACAAGTTTCTTGGCCTGGATAGCTAAACCAAAGAGAGCAGGTTTGGGCTCCGAAAGTGTAGTCTCTCCACCTCCCCACTGCAGGGCTGGCCCCATTACCTGGTGTCACCTGGCCGAACCTGGCCTTACCTGGCCGGCTGCACCCCGATGAGCATCAGGACCTTGAGGGCGATTCTGCGGTGCAGATTCCACTCCTCGATGGCGCTGGCCATGATCAAGCCACTGAGGAAGAGGAAGTTGGTGTCCAGGAAGTACTGGGGGCAGACTTTGCTGGAGGGCAGGATGCCCATGAAGGGGAAGAGGACGATGGGCAGCAGGGCTGTCACCGACAGGGGCAGGGCCTCCGTGCACCAGTACACCGCCATGAGCAGGATGACAAACAGGCAGCGGCCCTCCTGCAGAGGAGACGCACACTCAGGATAGCTGAGCAAAAGGGCACAGGGGAAGAAGGCCTGGGTGGGGCCTGTCGAGCATGTTTCAAGGAAGCAGCAGAAGGAGCTAAGTGAGTGCCCAAGGCTTTGACTTTGAGCAGATGGCATCACCTTTCTGAGCCTCATTTTGCTCACCTATAAAATAGGGAAGCTATTTCTGTCACCTCTTAGAACTGTTAAGAGGATTAAATGAAATATTCTACTGTCTGAGACAACTCCAGGCCATGTTCCACACTGCTTCCCAGGGCTCCCCATCAGAATGGAGCTCAGGGTGCCTACAGTGGTAACTCTCTCATGAACTCACTCTGTGCTGGCTTCCTCCTCGGTGTCGCTTCTCCACCGTCCTTCCAGGACGTCCTGAGAGCCCTATCAAGTAAACTATTCTCATTCTCGCCTGTAGCTGAGCAGATCCAGGTAGAGCATGGCCGTCCACCTCCATCGCTGGAGCTCTTATACACAAACCCTGCTGCCACTCTCGGCTGAGGGTTAGAACCAACCAAAGACAGACAAAGCGATTGGAGATTCAAAACAAAATTGATCAGTGGTTGTTAGGGGCTGGGGTGGGAGATGTACATGTCGCAAGCAATGGGTATTGCAAAGGGGCACAGAATGACGCTGTGGGGTGACGGAAATGATCTAGACCTAGGTTGGGTACCTTGGTGTTCATATTGGTCAAAACCTGTTGAACTACGCACTTGCTGTCATCACGAGAGTGATGATGATACGTTCACATCTGATAGATCATGTCCCACAGGATCCATAGTGTCTCATCCACACGGCCACTGTTGGCATGAAAGTTCAACTGCCCTCCTCTCGCTGTCTTTGTTCTCGCCACGCATTGACCTTGCATGTCCCAGGAAACACAAACTTTTTCTTGGATTTGGTGCTGCTTGGCACCATTTTATGATTTTTACTGCTTACTTGCGGTAAATTTTGTGGACTTTATTCCGTTTCCACAGCACTTTGAACAGAGCACCATCCTAACAAGAATCATCCTAATAGAACCCATCTTTGGCAAAACAGGCCAGTTACCAAGTCATGCGGGAGACGCCATGCTTAGTTAATCCATCTTAACAGGGAGACCGGGGAAGGACCAGACAGACCTGTGATAGATTTGGCAATAACCCAACTGAAAGATACCAGTCCCTAGGGTCCAGTGGGAGCAGTGGAGGTAGAAAGAAGAAGTTGAATTTGTTGTCTACTTCCAAGGTTAAGCCTAACAGTTTTGCTGATAGATCTGCTGTGATATGTAAAGCAAAGCGAGAAGTAATGATCAATTCCAAAGTTGTTGGCCTCAACAGTGGAAAGACAGGATTGTCCTTTACCGAGATGAGGAAGCCTGGGAGACACACATCAATTTCCAGACCTAGAAAAACACACCCCAAGACTCTACTTAACATGCCCTACCTTGGGGAATTTCCAGATTCCCAAGTTCCCTAGCTTTGTACCGGCGCTCACGAAATTTACAGAAGCACAAATAGTGTCCTACAGCAAATCCCATTTTCCTATTGGCTTGAGATATATCCTTCTGGTGGAAAAATAAACAGATCTCTAAGTTAATACAGAGTTATCCCTTAGAATACCTAAAAATCATTTGTTGGAAGCAGGGAAGAACAATTAATTATAAAACAAATTAACTCAACTTGGAATGAATAGTCTAAGAACCCAGGTTATTGCACACACACGTTAAGGGTGGAACGCAATAATACTGAATTAAACCACAACTAAAATTCCCTAAGATTTGACTTGTCATCTTCTTTTCAGTTTCCTAAACTAGGTGGATCCCTACATCTCAGGGGGGAGATGTCTTAGAGCAGCGATTCTGAACCTGTGGGTCACAACCCCTTTGGGAGTCAAATGACCCTTTCACAGAGGTCGCCTAAGACCATCCTGCATATCAGATATTTACATACAATTCATAACAGTAGCAAAATTACAGTTATGAAGTGGCAACGAAAATAATTTATGGTTGGGGGTCACCACAATATGAGGACCTGTATTAAAGGGTCGTGGCATTCGGAAGGTTGAGAACCAGTGCCTTAGAGAATCACAGAGACCAGAATCCATAAATATGCATAGCCCCCAGCCCTTTGTTCAAGCAAAAATTACATATTGAATCACAATATTTAATACAGAAAAAAATCTCGAATGTAAAACTAAGATGAAAAGGAGCTTTTCTGAAGAAGTGGGATGAGGAGCTCTCTACGGGGCTTCCTCGTGCTGTCCCTCTGCCTGGAAGCTTCTAAGACCTCCCTGATTCAGGAATTCCATGGTCAGATCATTATCAGTTGTGTATTATTTCCCTGGCTCTTCAGTTGTGGGGATTTGAAGCAGAGATGGGGAAAGCATAAGACAACAGGTAGATGTGAGAACTGTTTCTAGAACCCCAAAAGCTCCCCAAGCAGTCAAGACCCCATAGAGGGCTTTTGGTGAAAAAGGCCCCCTTAGCATCACAGGGTACTGGAAGTCAAAGGATGTCACTCCAGGGTTCTGCAGAGGCAAACAGAGGGCAGGTCAATGCCAGGTATTTCCAGTACAGCAAACAAAGAAATAGGAAAAGGGCAGTACGATAAACAACACCCTGTTTACAAAACTCCAATGTTCTGCCTGCAGAGCTCCAGGAGCTACCTGGTAAGCTTCAGACCTGGCCAAGGCCAACTCAACATTCTTAGGGCTAGGAACCTGTACCTCTGCAGAGGGACCCCAAAATCAGCAAGAGACAATCAGTTTCCATTGCTCAGAGAGGTGAATTGGCTTCCCTAAAGACACAAAACTTGGAGAGATGGAGCCCTCTCTCCTCCTGACTTGGCTCCCGGTATGGAGGAGGTGTGACGCCCTGTCTCCATGCCCTATGTTTTTTGATTTGCTTCATGTAACTGGTCATCACCTGAAAGCAGATTTCATAGCTCTATTTGTTTTTGCTCCCATAGAATGCAAGCTCTAGGATGGCAGGAATTGTGTTCCCAGTGCCAAGAACAGTGCCTGGCCCTTAATAGGCACTCAAAATATTTGTTGAATGACTAATACCTGCTTCTACAACTTGCAGAAAATATGTAACACCTCCTATCATCCGCTCATCTATCCTTTCAGCAAACATTATTCCTGACCACATCCTAAGCCCTGGGCTGGGCATTGAGATGAGAAAAATGACTAGGACATAGTCCCTGAATTTTAACAAGAAAACTTGACTATGCCAACCATAAAATGGTCCTTGGCTGGGCTCAGGGGCATGAGCCTGTTGTCCCAGCCACTCGGGAGATGGAGGCAGCACGATCACGTGAATGTAGGCGTTCTAGGCTGCCACACACCAGGATAATGCCCGTGAATAGCCACTGCAGCCTCGGTGACATAGTAAGACCCAACCTCTAAAAACAAAACAAAGCTCAAAACAGTTCTTTATGGCCAGCGCTTCTCAAGCTCAAATACCTTTCCAGAATCTTTCTGCCAAATATCCTCTAAGCAGAGGTGTGCTGATAAATGCTGAACAACTGGTTCTCTGAAAAGCTGTGTGTGTACGCATATGTGTGTATTAATGTTTGAATTTAATAACTGGCTAACAATTTTTTTAAAGAATTGACAATTGGGGGCAGCACCTGTGGCTCAGTGAGTAGGGCACCGGCCCCATATACCGAGGGTGGTGGTTTCAAATCCGACCCTGGGCAAACTGCAACAAAAAAATAGTCTGACATTGTGGCAAGTGCCTGTAGTCCCAACTACTTGGGAAGTTGAGGCGAGAGAATCGCCTAAGCCCAAGAGCTAGAGGTTGCTGTGAGCTGTGATGCCACAGCACTCTACTGAGGATGATAAAAGTAAGAATTTGTCTCTAAAAAAAAAAAAGAATTGACAATTGGATTTCATAGGCCGGCATGAGCTGGCTCCAACTCACCACTGTGGGGCTCCAGGCAGAAGAACATCCATGTATTACTGCCCCCCTTCCCTGGGAAGTCTGGGTCACGTTCAACTGCAGATTTGCCCTCTTTAACCCATGCGTAACTTCATGCTCCACCATGAATTTATACAACTCCTTCCTGTCACATCTTCCTGCTGGCTCAGGAAAACGGGTCAGAGCTTCCCTGTGCTGGGTCCCACCTGGAAGACCAAGTATCCCAATTTGGAACATCTGGGTCCTCAGCAGGGACTGAAATCACACATACCCACAGGAGCCCAGGTGTACCATAAATGAACTGTGGGCCTCCGCCTTGGATGATGTCTCGTCTTTGTATTTTGAAAAAGACATGACTATAAGATGTTTCGTTCTCACCTCAGGTCTATCATAAAGCACCTAGACTCCTCGTGTCAGCCCCTCTCTGGGGTTGGCACCTGTCCCCCCTTGGCATTTAGGGTTTGGTGCCCAGCTCGCCCCCAGTTCATCTGGTTCCCCACTGCTCAAGGAGGCAGACGTGTAGGCAAATCACTCATCCCGAAGACAAGTGCTAAAACAGAGTTAGGTACAGTGAGCTACGGAGCAGAGGAGGAAGGGAACTGAGATGGCCAGTGGGGTCTAAGGAGGGCAGGCTTTGCTATGGTCTGAATGTCTGTGTCCCCCCAAATTGATATGTTGACACCTAAGCCCCATGTGGTGGCAATAAGAGATGGAGATTTGGGGAGGTGATTAGGTCAGGAGGGCTCTGTCCTCACCAATGGGATTAGTGCCCTTATATAAGGGGTCTGAGAGCCTGCCTTCCTCCCTGGGAGGACGCAGCAATAAGGTGCCATCTCTGAAGAGAACAGCAAGTCCTCATCAGGCACTGAACCTGCCAGTGCCTTAACCTTGAACTTCCCAGCCTCCAGAATCATGAGCAATGAATTTCTGTTTGTTTAAAAACCACCCAGTCTGGCTCGGCGCCTGTGGCTCAGCAGGCTAAGGCGCCAGCCACATACACCTGAGCTGGCGGGTTCAAATCTAGCCCCGGGCCCGCCAAACAATAATGACGGCTGCAACCAAAAAATGGCCAGGTGTTGTGGCAGGCGCCTGTAGTCCCAGCTACTTGGGAGGCAGAGGCAGAAGACTCGTTTGAGCCCAGGAATTGGAGGTTGCTGTGAGCTGTGATGCCACAGCACTCTATCCTGGGTGACAGCTTGAGGCTCTGTCTCAAAAAAAAAAAAAAAACCACCCAGTCTAAGGTATTTTGCTACTGTAGCCCACATGGACTAAGACCCTTCCCCATAGCCCTTTGGCTCCCACCATTCCTTCACAGACCAGTGACTTCTTCAGCTTTCTTTAAGTTTGGAAGCAAGCTTGGCCGAGACTGCCAGGGAAATGACACTCCTAGTCTCCCAACAAAGAAGTCTGGTTGACTTTCAGGTGGGACGAGTGAGGCATGTCGAATACTCAGAGGGCGCCAGGAAGACTGAGTCCCTGTTTGTCCCCTTAGTAAGACAATACTGACCTTCCCTTCCTAAGATTGTTCACTGAACGAAGAGAAGCAAGATACTTAGAATAGTCTCAGGCATGTAGTACACATTTGGTAAAGGTTTGTTCTTACCTTTTTGTGCTCACGTGACAAAGTTTTCCATTTTGTAATAG
>CAUYRH010033104.1:0-14652 GCA_963574655.1 Perodicticus potto | reverse complement strand
CATAGCTGTGTACATTAATGCAATCAAGGGGTACAATGTGCTGGCTTCATTATCTGAAACATTTTCATCAAACTGTTTAATATAGCCTTCATGGTACTTTCCTAGTTATTGTATGAAGACATTTGTATTCTGCATTTAGTAAGTTTCACCTGTACCCTTCTAAGATGCACCTTAGGTGTGATCCCACCAATTACCCTCCCTCCACTCATCCTCCCCCTTCCCTCCCCTTCTGTGCCCCTTTCCCCATATTCTTGTGCTATAATTGGGTTATAGCTTTCATATGAAACCTATAAATTCTCAGTAGGGCTGAGTACATTGGATACTTTTTCTTCCATTCTTGAGATACTTTGCTGAGAAGAATATGTTCCAGCTCCATCCATGTAAACATGAAAGAGGTAAAGTCTCCATCTTTCTTTAAGGCTGCATAATATTCCGTGGTATACATGTTAGAAGCTGGATTTTAACGAGATTCCCCAGGCAAGACTTATGATTCCTGACAAGAAGTTCCAGCTGCCTGTTACTGTCAAGCCATTATGCAGAGACGGGAATAGGTCCACTAAATTTTGTTAGAAGACCAGGAATTCTGAAGAACAGTGAGAGTAGCCTCTCCAAGACAGTTCTGTTCTTCCATTTCCAAAATCACAGTTTTATACATAAAAGTTTAAAGTAAAAACCATGTTAACTTTATCTCAAACAACAATAATCAGCATAACCTATAACCCATGATCCAAAACAACATTCTAAGTCAAAAGTTAATCTCTTAAATCAATTCTCCTAAACTACTCCAAATAGGCATCTTTAAAATGGGAGGTAAATTTACAAAACAATAAGAACAGGAGACAGGAGGTGAAGGTCGCTTAGGACCTGAACCAACCAGATCAGTTGTGTCCTGTTGACCCTCACCTGGCTGATTCCATCTCATTTTTACCACATGTGCCCTCCCATATACATTTTTAAGTTTGAGAAGCACTGCTCTTGGTCTGTTTGGGCAAATTTTATTAGCTGCCGCCTTCTTTTTTTTTTTTTTTGAGACAGAGCCTTACTATGTTGCCCTTGGTAGAGTGCTGTGGCATCACAGCTTACAGCACTGTGACACCTTACATCTTCAGATATAAAGAGTTTGAAAGCGATGAAGTATGTTATGTGCAAAGGTAATGCAAATGAGTCTGAAATTAATCAGCAATACATCATGGAAAGAAAGAGCAAAGAGAGACATGTGTCCCTAGCTGGATTTTATATTTCATACTTAAAAAGCAGGACTGTAACAGTCAATCTTGGGCTTAAGCAATTCTTTGGCTCAGCCTCCCTAGTAGCTGGGACTACAGGCGCCTGCCACGATGCTTGGCTTTTTTTTGGTTGTAGTTGTCATTGTTGTTTAGCAGACTCAGGCTGGTTTCAAACCCACCAGCCTTGGTGTATGTGGCTGACCTAACTACTGAGCTACAGGCCCTAACCACTGAGCTACAGGCACTGAGCCTATTAGCTTTCTTTCTGATAAATCTTCCTGCTTTCAGTCCTAGTTAGAGTTCTTGTCTTAACACGCATGGTAAATCTCCTCAAATAATTTGGTGGAGGTGCACTGAATGGTGTTGGCATAGTTCACAGCAACCTCAAACTCCCAGGCTTAAGTCATCTTCCTGCCTCAGCCTCACAAGTGCCTGAGACTTAAAACCTTTTTTTGTTGAGATGGGGTCTTTCTACATTCCTTAGGCTGGTCTCAAACTCTTGGGCTTGGCTTGGCACCTGTAGCTCAAGTGGCTAAGGCACCAGCCACATACACCAGAGCTGGCAAGTTCCAATCCAGCCTGGGCTTGCCAAACAACAATGACAACTACAACCAAAAAATAGCTGGGCGTTGTGGCAGGCCTCTATAGTCCCAGCTATTTGGGAGGCTGAGGCAAGAGAATCACTTAAGCCCAGGAGTTGGAGGTTGCTGTGAGCTGTGATGACACAGCACTCTACCCAGGGCAACACCTTGAGGCTCTGTCTCAAAAACAAAACAAAACAAAACAAAAAACAAAAACTAACTCTTGGGCTCAAGAGTTACCTTGACATCTCAAAGTGCTGGGATTATAAGTGCGACCCGCCACACCTGGCTCAGAATTTTCTTTAAGAATTTAAGAATTTTCCTTAAGAAGGCAGGGCTATACAATGAAACTGACAGTCAGGGCCTTAGCTATTCTGCCTTATAAATCTTACAGGATTGCTGTGAAGACAAAATAAGGCAATATAATTATTAGAACTTTTTCAGTTAAAAGAGATACCCTAAACCAGCATAGGCAAAAAAGGGACTTGGAAAAGACTAGGGAGGAGGACTTTAGGGATGGCTGGATCCAGGGACTCAATATTGCTGGAACTCGGTTTCTCCATTAGGAGGCAGAGGGTGCCCTGGGGCCTGGCTCACCTGGATGAAGTATCTTGAGATTGGGAGAATGATGGTGTTTCAATAATAATAATAATAATAAAAGTGGACATAAGTGCTTGCGGGAAAGGTAAGTGAAAGGGGCTTGAGGGGTTCGGTGGTGTACCCCAAATGAGACCAGGAGAAGCTCAGGCTGAATTTAATGAAAGAGGACTGAGACCTGCCTGGGCAAAGATGGCAGCTGCACCAAGAGTAGTTGGGGCTCATTCTTTATACTGGGCATAGAAGGGGGAGGTTATACAGGTTGCTGGAAGGCTTTGGTGGGCTAGGGTCTTTCCGGGGAACTCTTGGGGTGGGGCTGGGTAGGTCTTTTGTTCTGGGAATGCAGGTGGGAGAAGAGTTTAGGCACCTAACAGTGAGGTGGCCTTTAAAATAGTTGGATAGGGCGGCACCTGTGGCTCAGAGGGTAGGGCGCCGGCCCCATATACGGAGGGTGGTGGGTTCAAATCCAGCCCCGGCCAAACTGCAACAAAAAAGTGGCTGGGCGTTGTGGCGGGTGACTGTAGTCCCAGCTACTCAGGAGGCTGAGGCAAGAGAATCACCTAAGCCCAGGGAGTTGGAGGTTGCTATGAGCTGTGACACCTTGGCACTCTACCGAGGGTTAATAATTGAAACTCTGTCTCAAATAAAATAAAATAAAATAAAATAGTTGGATAACCATGTTTATTATAATTCTTTTTGTTTTTGTCTGATCGCCTGTACTAGACTTCGAGTTCCTTGATCAGCCGTGGCTCTGTCTTCCTTATCTTTGCGTCCCCACATGTCGGAATACCGCATTTCACAAAATGATGCTGAGGAAGTACTGAATCGAATGTAATTAAATCAAATAAAGTAGAGATTCAGTCTCTTAGCCACTACCTCAGGCGAGAAATCTCTTTCTTCCTCTAAGTTAAAATGAGTCACTGTTCTCAAGCTTGTAGTATTAAGAACATTATAGACTCTGACGTTGGACACCTTTGTTTCCCTCACTTCCACCCCTCAATTCAGAGTTATTTTGTCCTTTTGCAGGTGCCAAGCAGCTAGGAAAATGGGCCCTGCTTGAGACAAGTTCAAACTGTGCAGCTTTTTATTATGCAAAGGTAACAGGGTTTCTCTCAGCATGACCCCAGCCATGGTGACTGTGTATATTACCTCAGAGCCAGGGAGGGAAGCAGAAACCCTCAAGAGTATCAGTCAATCAAAGGTGCTCCTGACTTCCCATTCTTCTCAAGAATCTTTTGAGAGGCAAAACTATAATTCTGGCAACTAATTATGAGTCTTCAAAAGTAACAAAACAAAACCAAAAAGCCCCTCAAAAACCAACCTAAGACAAAATAATTTTAAAAAACAAAATGCAGAGAAATCTGGGAAGATCTATAGAGGAATAAAAGTCTTTTAGAAATAGAATTGCTGGCTCAGTGCCTGTGGCTCAATGGGCTAAGGCGCCAGCCACGTACACCTGAGCTGGCAGGTTCGAATCCAGCCCGGGGCCCGCCAAACAACAATGACAGCTGCAACCAAAAAATGACCGGGTGTTGTGGCGAGCGCCTGTAGTTCCAGCTACTTGGGAGATGTAGGCAAAAGACTAGCTTGAGTCCAGGAATTGGAGGTTGCTATGAGCTATGATGCTACAACACTCTATCCAGGGTGACAGCTTGAGGCTCTGTCTCAAAAAAAAAAAGAAATAGAATTGCTGGAACTGGATTTCTGTCTTTTTGGTTCAACCTGCATGGGAAAGAGGGTAAAGAGTACAAACATAGCCTGAGGGAGATTCAGAACTATTTCTCCTATGAATTTCATCATTAGAGATTCATGGGTTCAATAGGTTCCAATTGCAAAAAATGCTAACGTAGCAGCCACTTATGTTTTAGTCTGAACTAGCAACTTTCTGACAATTTCCAGCTGCAAACTCAACTGCTTGCAGGGTCCAGTTATGAAATGTCAATAATTAAAGCAGGTTGAGACAGAAAATATAAGAGTGGTGGGGATATCATCAGTTGGGAAATGTGGTCCATCTCTATGGAGCAGCAACAGCTTAGCTCTGAGCAATCATTACTGGCAGGCGACTGTGCCTGGCTTTCTGAGATCATTCAAAAGATTAGTTGCATTGTATCAAAGTAATACAAGCATATGGTTTAAAAGCCAGATCGTAACATACTTGTGACAAAGTAATAGTTTCTATTTGTCCTTGTTCATTCCCCAAGACAACTATTTTATTATTATTTTTTTTTGCAGTTTTTGGCCGGGGCCGGGTTTGAACCCGCCACCTCCAGCATATGGGGCCAGCACCGTACTCTTTGAGCCACAGGCACCACCCTACTTTATTATTTTTTTAAATTTTATTTTTTGAAACAGAGTTTCACTCTATTGCCCAGGCTAGAGTGCAGTGGCCTTGGCCTAGCTTACAGCAACCTCAAATTCCTGGGTTCAAGTGATCCTCCTGTCTCAGCCTCCTGAGTAGCTGGGACTACAGGTGCCCACTACAACGCCCAGCTAGTTCTTCTGTTTTTAGTAAAGACGGGGTCTTGCTACTGTTCTGGCTGGTCTTAAACTCTTTCAAGAGATCCTCTAGCCTTGGCTTCCTTGAGTGCTAGGGTTTACAGGCATGAGCTACCACATCAGTGAGACAGCTACTTTGAACTCCCTTAGCTTTTTCTTATAACATTTCCCCGTCTTCATACTGTCATTCTTGATTTTTTTTTTTTTTTTTTTGAGACAGAGCCTCAAGCTTTCACCCCGGATAGAGTGCCGTGGCTTCACAGCTCACAGCAACCTCTAATTCCTGGGCTCAAGCGAGTCTCCTGCCTCCGCCTCCCAAGTAGCTGGGACTACAGGCGCCCGCCACAACGCCTGGCTATTTTTTGTTTGCAGCCATCATTGTTGTTTGGCGGGCCCGGGCTGGATTCGAACCTGCCAGCTCAGGTGTACGTGGCTGGCGCCTTAGCCCGTTGAGCCACAGGCGCCGAGCCCATTCTTGATTTTTGATGTGTGTTCCTAGCTACTTCATTTGCTCTCTCATTAATTCATTAATTAAAGCACATACACAAAAAGCTTCTACCACAGGCCAAGGGCTCTTCTGGGTATGGAATGAAGAAAACAAAATAGATACAATCTCTATTTTACTGTCTCTGTCAGTTTGTCTTCCTGTCTGCCTGCCTCTCAGTCTCTCTTTTTCTATGTCTCTATGTCTTTCTCATTGTCTTTGTCTCGATCTTTTTTTGTTTTTTTGAGAAAGAATCTCAGTATGTCACCCTTGACAGAGTGCCGTGGTGTCACAGCTCACAGCAACCTCAAACTCCCGGGCTTAAGCAATTGTCCTGCCTCAGCCTCCCAAGCACCTGGGACCACAGGCACCTTCTACAGTGCCAGGCCATCTCTTGGCTGCAGTTGTCACTGTTGTTCAGCAGGCCCAGGCTGGGCCTAAAGGCCAGCACCCCACCCACTGAGGTATAGGGGCTGCCCTCAATCTTTTTTGGTCTCTGTTCTTTGCTTCTGTCTCCATTTTTCTCTCATTTAACATACAATTCTCTCTTTATCACTCTTTCTCTGGCTCCCCATCTCACCATCTTTACTAGCCCTTCTTTAACATTCTATGACTTTTTGAAAGGGTCTTCTTTCTCCAGGAGCAGCCACTTTAACCAAGGACTCAACTAACATCATTTTTGTGCTTCGTATGGTATTTGAGGGCAAGGACAGGGTGGCGGAGTTTGCTGGTTTGCACTTTAGTTTAGTTAAGATAGCCTTTTTTTTTTTTTGAGACAGAGTCTCACTATGTCACCCTCGGTAGAGTGCTGTGGAGTCACAGCTCACAGCAACCTCAAGCTCTTGGGCTTAAGCGATTCTCTTGCCTCAGCCTCCTGAGTAGCTGGGATGACGGGCACCTACCAAAATGCCTGGCTATTTTTTTGTTGCAGTTTGGCTGGGGCCGGCGCCCTACCCACTGAGCCACAGATGCCGCCCAACACCTGGCTATTTTTTTCTTGCAGTTGTCACAGTTGTTGTAGTTGGCCTGGCCTGCGTTAGAACCCATCAGCCTCAGTGTATGTGGCCGGCTCCCTACCCACTGAGCTATCGGGCCGCCCAAGATAGACTTTTTACTAACAAATTTGTGCAGATTGGTTTGCAAGATGTGACTAAAATATTAAATTCTTACACTTCCAAAGCACTAATGGATTGGGAAGGAAAGTTATAGAAGAGTGTTTTCCCAGAAGAATTACACTGACATTCAAAAACTTTTTCAATACTGAATCCCATTGCCTTACACATTGGCTTTGAGGGGGAACATTTAAATCCAAGTTCTTGGATGAGAACAGTAGTAATTAAATTAGAAGGCAAAAATTGTTATTTGGTTACTTTTTGCAAATTTCCTTACCTTGGGGGAATATAAGAGAGAGGAAGTGTTTAGTAGCGTCTTGACAAAATTAAGATTATTCAGCCTTTATGGAAATGAACATGTCCACCGATGATTCAAAATGTTTGGAGAAAAAAACAGGTAGCTTGGGAAGAATTTTAAGATTTTTCCCTCCCTCCCTTTTTACCTCCTTCTCCCTCCCGCTCTAGCTCCCTCCTTCCTTTTATCCTATTTTTACTTTTATTTTCCTTCCCCACCCCCTTACCCCCCCCATATTGTGCCTGGCTCAGTAGCTTCCTGTGCTTAGCAAAGAAGAACTGACATTCAAGGTACCTGAGTTCAATCCCAGTTTTGCTGCTCACAAGCTGTGTGCCCTTAGGAAAGTTATTCAATTCTCTGGGCTCAGTTTTCTCTTCTGTTGCGTAAAAAGTTTTGGACTAGATGACCTCTGATATTTTTTCCAGATCTAAAATTCTTTGATACACACACCAACAAATGCTTAATTTTTAATATGCATTTTTTTCTTGTTATGAAGAGGACACATTCCCTAAACAATTTGGGGAAAAAACAAAAAAAGAGGCTCGGCGCCTGTAGCTCAAGTGGCTAAGACACCAGCCACATACACCAGAGCTGGTGGGTTCGAATCCAGCCTGGGCCTGCCAAACAATGACAACTATAACCAAAAAATAGCCAGGCGCTGTGGCGGGTGCCTGTAGTCCCAGCTACTTGGGAGGCTGAGGCAAAAGAATCGCTTACGCCCAGGAGTTGGAGGTTGCTGTGAGCTGTGATGCCACTGTACTCTACCCAGGGCAACAGCTTGAGGTTCTGTCTCAAAAAAACAAAACGAAACAAAAACCAAATAAGAACAAACAAAAACTATACATAATCCCACTATCCAAAGAGCCAGTGTGAACATTTTGGTGCATTTTCTTTTAGTCTTTTTAGATATATAATTTTCATAAATCATAATTCACTTTGTATATAACAGTTTTGTACCCTCTTTTTTCTCCTAAGCATGCCTTTGTGTCTTGTCTTCATGAACATTTTTTTGAGACAGAGTCTAACTTTGTCACCCATGGCATCAAGCTCACAGTAACCTCAAACTCTTGGGTCCAAGAGATCCTCTTGCTTTAGTTTTTCATTTTTAGTAGAGACAGAGTCTCACTCTTGCTCAGTCTGGTCTCAAACTCATGAGCTCAAGTGATCCACCCACTGTGGCCTCACAGAGTGCCAGGATTATAAGCATGAGCCACCATGCCCGGCCTTCTATGAACATTTTTAATGTGCACATATTTCATTGAGCAGCCCTGTCTGGATTTACATAACCCTTCCTTGGTTTGCAGGCATTTTGGCTGATGCCAGCTTTTCTTTTTTAGAACTACTTTTGATGCATATCTTTGTTTATGAATCTTTCTCCATCTTTTGATTTTCTTTGTGTCTATGGCTCTTTCAATGGCTCTATTTGTATTGCCTGGGAAAACAGGGATAAATGCCCCAGAAACTTGCTGAGTGGCTTCATGAATTCTGCCTCAAATTAAAACTTACTTTGTCTTGCGTAACTGAACTGACCACGTGTCAGAGGGGGGACAGTGGCTGGGTGGTAACTCTGACTTTCAGTCTTTATTAAGTCCTCACTTGCCTGTAGCCTCATTTCTTT
The DNA here is from genome assembly GCA_963574655.1 of Perodicticus potto. Taxonomy (NCBI): domain Eukaryota; kingdom Metazoa; phylum Chordata; class Mammalia; order Primates; family Lorisidae; genus Perodicticus; species Perodicticus potto. Next base: position 6,243 of record CAUYRH010033104.1, on the reverse strand, counting down.
TAGATGTGACCTAATTTTCATTCTGTTCTTTTGTCTGCATGGCTAATAACATCGTCATCAATAATAATAACAGCAGTTCAGCTACTGTTGAATGAACTCTTACCATCTGCCAGGTACCGTGCACTATCTCATTCCATCCTCACAATAATCCCTCTGAAGTAAATATATTTGACATTTTGCAGATGAGAAAACTAAGGCATAAAGAGGTTAAGTTCTCTTCTCAAGATCAGGTAGAAGGATTTGCATCCAGTTTTTCTTTATCCAAGAGTTTGAAATCTTAACCACTGCCTTTCTTCCCTTCTTCCCATTCTGGGCTCTCCTAGAAACATCTGTAATTTTAAAAAAAAGTAGAAAAAGGTAGGAAAGAGGAAAGGAAGGAAATTGATAGAGGACAGAAGAAGGAATCGTCCTTAGCCTTTTCCTACTGTCTAGAGGCAGCTCTGCATTAGGGGCCAGGAGACTTGGGTTTATATTCTAGCCTTCTATTCAATTGCCATGTGACCTTGAGCAAATCACATCCCATATCTGTGCCTCAGTTTATCTCCTACAAAATTAAAGAGCGAAAGCATAGACCCTTTAAGGGCTCTGAGGCTCTTACTATTATCCTGTCAACCCTAGATTGGTGGGAGAGAACTTGGAAGTGATTATGGCTGCTGAAAATGGGGAAACCAAGACTTGGGGAAGCCTCTAGCAGCTATCTGTTGGATCATTAGTATGTAAATATCTGAGACTTTGCATTTTGGGGTCTGTTTGAGAATAGAGTTTTTAAAGCTTACATGCAACAGGAGAATGGAATGTAAGAATATTTGGACACCACTGGGATCCCAAGCACAGAGCAAGGGAGCCAGATGTTTCTGTTCCTGTCTGTACCTCTGGCAACACCATTCCTCTCACTCTGACCTGCGGCTACCTTTGCCTCCAAGTCTGAGGACGGTGCTGGGTTTTCAGCTCTTTGAGCCTGAGCTAACAACTTTTAGCCTCAATCTATGGGAAAGAATTGGATTGGTTCAGCCAGGGTCACATATCCACCTTGGATCCAATTAACTGTCAGTCTGGGGCTGCGCCCACCACAGGAGGAGCAGATACCCCAGAAAGTGACAGTCCTGCCCACAATCCTCAGAAGTCCAAGGATGGAGTTCCTTCTCCTAGTGGCACCCCTGAGGTTGTCACGCAGGGTGAGAAGAACTCTTACAATTGTTATTGACAATAGAACTTTAAATTAGTAACTTCTTATGTGAAATGGCTCTCTCAGGAAGGATAAACAAAACTGAGGATGCTCAGGGGACCCAGTTATTGTTTGAGGGTTGAGGGGTGCTTATGTATCCGATGATAATCAGTTTCATCCAAGTTTTATGTGATGATTTCCCACATCCTGATATTCACTAAGGAAGAATTCTCAGGCAAAAGCCTGTACAGCCTCATCTCTGAACATTGAACCCCATTTCTTTAAAAGGCAATCGCCAGCTCCCGTGGGGGTCCAAACGGTTGGGAGGTGCACTCATGAGGCAAAGGAAGGTCTAGGGAATCCGCACATTTCAGATCCTGACTATGGGGTTCAACAAAGCCCAAGAGTCCTCTAGATAAGTAGAACTAAACTTTAGATTTACCCAGGGTGTTTGTTGATATTCAGATTCCTAGGTTCCCCTAAAGATTCAGTGGGTGGGTGGAGGGAGTCGGGAACTATTATTTTCAGCAAGTGCTTCAGGATAATTCTGATGCTGGTAGTTTGAGCCCTATTATTACTTTTCAAACGTAAAACAAAACAAAATCCGTGAGATTTTTCTCCAGTGAAATCTGGCATGTTGTATAAAGGTTGAACTGCTTTGGGTGACACAGTGGGGTGAGAAGCTCAGAGCTCAGACTCCCATGCCTGTTTATTAGCTGCTGAGGGTATTAGGGACAAGTAATGAACAAGATAAACCAAATTCCAGCCCCCATGGAGCTTTTATACCTACAGGGGAGACAGTTAATAAACAAGTTAACTAATAAGTAAATGAGATGCTTGTAGGTTGTGCTAAGTGCTCTAAAGGCAAATGCAGCCTGGGGAGGGGACAGAGATGCTGGTGGAGGGGGGGATGTCAGCTACTCTAAAAGGTATCTAAGCAAAGACACAGATGCCACGAGGGAGTGGGAATGAGAAGCTTTGTGGAGAAAATGTTCCATAGCAAGGGCAAAGGCTATGCGTGTGTTGCAAGATCAAGTAGGGGAATGAGGCTAGTGATCCAGGGAGCGTGGTCAGCCAGGGAGGTAGGGGCCAGGTCATGTGCAGCCCTGCCCATGACATTGCACAGGCCCTGTACAGAGTAAGGTGTTTGTATTTCATTTGAGGAGTGATGGAAGCCATTCTCTCATTTAATCCTCTTAGCAATCCTATGAGGAAGGTCCTACTATTTAGACCTTTTACCTATTTTACAGTTAGGAAATTGAGGCTTAGAGAGATGAAAGTATTTGCAACTTGTAAGTGGGAATATGAAGATTGGAACCTCAGAGTGACTCCAGAGTCCTTACTGCCACTCAGTTCCATTTCCCAGACATCTCAGGATACCTGCATCCATTTCCACCCAGCAGATCTCTCTCATGGAGCTTGTAGTAGGGTATAGGGTAAAGTTGTCTTGGTCACTTGCTAGCTGTCTTGGGTTAGAAATGTACATTTCTGGCTCGGCGCCTGTGGCTCAACAGGCTAAGGCGCCAGCCACATACACCTGAGCTGGTGGGTTCGAATCCAGCCAGGGCCCGCCAAAACAACAATGACGGCTGCAACCAAAAAATGGCCGGGCGTTGTGGCGGGCACCTGTAGTCCCAACTACTTGGGAGGTGGAGGCAAGAGACTCGCTTGAGCCCAGGAATTGGAGATTGCTGTGAGCTGTGATGCCACAGCACTCTATCCAGAGTGACAGCTTGAGGCTCTGTCTCAAAAAAAAAAAAAAAATGACATCTCCTCTTGCTTTCTATCCTTTTCTGACTTTATTTTTTATCACAGCAGTTAGTACTTCATAAATCCATTAATTCATTTGTTTTTTGTCTGTCTCCCCCTCTGAACTATTTGCTCCATGAAGACAGGGACCTTATCTATATCCCCAGTAAGTGGAACATAGTAACACACATTCGTGGGATGGAAAATAATACATACAGTGTGGCCAGCATCTGTACAACTTGCTTCACAGACTATATTTACATAACTCCTAGTTCTTCATCTACTGTTATCACCCAATTTAGTGATGAGAGACGCTCAGAGAGCTTGACAGAGCTGCCCAAGGTCACAGAGCCAGCATGGCACAGCGAGAACGAAGCTTCAGTGTGGCCGATCCAGCTGAATTCTCTTAGCCACCACCCTGCATTGTGCTCATGCCACCCCCCTGGGTAAATCACCCCACTGACCCAGGGTTCTGTTCTTGACTCAGCCATCTCTCAGCAAGTGACCTTGGGCAAGCTCCTTCTCAGGGGTGTGAGAATCCTATAAAGCTGTAGGATATTGACAAGCCCATTTTGTTTTTGTAACCTACATGAGTTGGACAGTCTCTCCTCATTCCATGTATCCCCCAGTGGGGTAGACCCCAGGCCTCAGGGTCATGACTCCACCTTGACTGAGGCTCAGGCTGTATTGTTTTAGAGTTTAAATATGGCACTACAAAACTGCTGAGTGAATTTGGATGGCAGATGTATTTTGTTCAGCCTACAGTGTGCTTTAAGTAATTTTCTTTCATTGCGGTGCCTGTAGCTCAGTGGGTAGGTGCTGGCCCCATATACCGAGGGTGGTGGGTTCGAACCTGGCCCTGGCCAAACTGCAACAAAAAATAGCCGGGCGTTGTGGTGGGCGCCTGTAGTCCCAGCTACTGGGGAGGTTGAGACAAGGGGATTGCCTAAGTCCAAGAGTTGAAGGTTGCTGTGAGCTGTGACATCATGGCACTCTACGAGGGTGACAAAATGAGACTCTGTCTCAAAAAAAAAAAAAAATTTTTTTTTCTTCCATTCCCACATTTAAAGATCTAAAAATCTCACACAAAAATCTAACTTCTTTCAGAAATTTAAAAATCATTCCAGGTGGTCTTGAGGAGCCCCTTCACATGGGCACATGCCTCCTTGTTTGGCCTGGTCCCCTGAGACTGCTTTCTCATTTAGTGGTTCCTGTATGCATTTGAGTTTAAGACCCTGGGTGAATTTTATTTTATTTGAGCTGATCCTCAGTACCAGTTAGGCACAGGCTGTGACGTGCTGAACTTTTCACTTTCAGAAGAGCACCTAGTAAATCCTGGGCATTGTGCCGTGTTGGGCCATTTTTATAGATGCTGTGGGAATGGTCTGGCTGAATTTCTGTGCTTTGCATTATTTTCAGGGATTTATGCTCAGAAATGAAATCATTGCTTGGATGCTGCTAGGCTGCAGGGCAGATAACTCATCTGCTATTGAGAATCAGGTTTTTGATGGATTGTTATTTGTTTCTTTTTCTTTTTTTTCTTTTTGAGATAAAGCCTTACTCTGTTGCCCAGACTAGAGCCCCGTGGTGTCATAGCTCACAGCAACCTGAAACTCTTGGGCTCAAGAGATCCTCTTGCCTCAGCCTCCTGAGTAGCTGGGTCCACAGGAGCCCTCCACCACACCCAGCTAGCTTTTCGGGTTTTTTTTCATTTTTAGTAAAGATGGGGTCTCACCCTTGCTCAGGATGGTCTCAAACTCCTGAGCTCAAGTAATCCTCCTGCTTCAGCCTCTTAGAGTGGTAGGATTACAGGAACGAGTCACTGTTCCTGGCCTTGTTTCTTTTCACCTGCGGTTGTATGTGTGGCTGGGGCATTCTCCTTCATCTAGGAGCCTGAGCCAGGTTGTTCAGGCAAAAACTTCCTGGCACATATCACAGCAGTAATTACAATCTCCCTCAGTATCCCCAGAGGCTGTGGGTGGGGGGTATCGGTTCTAGGACCTCCTCAAAGACCAACACTTGTGTATTCTCAAGTCTGTGATATACAATGGCATAGTACTTACGTAACCTGTGCGCATCCTCCCATGTACTTTAAATCACCTCCAGATTTCTTATAATACCCAGTACAAGGTGAAAGCTAAAGTTGTGTTGCTTTAAAATTTGTATTCATTTTTACTGACTTTTTTGAGGGGGATATTTTTCATCTGCAGTTGGTTGAATCGGCAGATGAGGAAGCCACAGACACTGATGGCCAACTCTGTATCCTTATTTGTGTGCTGAGTTCTGTGTGTGTCTCCCCCGTGGCAGAGAGAGTAACGCTCATCAAACGGTCCTGGGCTCCTCCATCACAGCTCCCTTGTAGTGAGGTCGGGGGTTGGGGTGGGGCTGTGCAACTGGCCAATGGCTTGTGAGCAGAGCTCCTTTTTAGCTGCTACTAATGTGGGATGTTGAAATAATGTCTAGTGTGTGAGCTGGGACGCTTCAGTTGATTTTATGGCTACCGGGTGTTGTGCCTCATGGATGATATACTGCTGTTTTGTTATTATTACTCTATGCTAAGATACCTATTAATTAATTCGCCAATGTTTGTTGAGCACTTACTATTCTTTTTTTTTTTTTGCTGTCAGTAACAAATTTACTTGTTTTTAAAAACTCCAAATGTTGGCATTGCCCAGAAAACTTTAACAGGTTTATTTATAATTGTTATAAAGTTGAACCACTTTTTTTTTTTTTTTGTAGAGACAGAGTCTCATTTTATCGCCCTCGGTAGAGTGCTGTGGCGTCACACAGCTCACAGCAACCTCCAACTCCTGGGCTTAGGTGATTCTCTTGCCTCAGCCTCCCGAGTAGCTGGGACTACAGGTGCCTGCCATAACACCCAGCTATTTTTCTGTTTTGCAGTTTGGGAGAGGCTGGGTTTGAACCTGCCACCTTGAGTATATGGGGCCCGCGCCCTCAATTTGAACTGCTGAAACTTGTTCATGGAAACATTTTGACTTGCATTAATGCTTCACATCCCCCCATTTATATTAAAAATTCACACACAAATGAAAATGGAAAAACTGCCAGTACCTGATTTATGATCCCTCATTTTCTAGTCGCCATTATATACTTAGGTATCTTTTGACCCCATGGGGAGAAAAAAATCTAATGTTCAGAACTACCAATAACAGGAAGAAGAAAAAGAGTTTTTTTTTTTTTTTTGAAACAGAGCCTCAAGCTATCACCCTAGATAGAGTGCTGTGGCATCACAGCTCACAGCAACCTCCAATTCCTGGGTTCAAGCGAGTCTCTTGCCACTGCCTCTCAAGTAGCTGGGACTTCAGGCG
>CAUYRH010033103.1:0-116339 GCA_963574655.1 Perodicticus potto | reverse complement strand
CAGGGGTCCTCAAACTACGGCCCGCGGGCCACATGAGTTGGTGTGAATTGTATTTGTTCCCGTTTTGTTTTTTACTTCAAAATAAGATATGTGCAGTGTGCATAGGAATTTGTTCATAGTTTTTTTTTTAAACTATAGTCCAGCCCTCCAATGGTCTGAGGGACAGTGAATTGGCCCCCTGTTTAAAAAGTTTGAGGACGCCTGGTTTACAGCAATGGTTCTCAACCTTCTTAATGCCGCAAGCCTTTCATACGGTTCCTCATGTGGTGGTGACCCCCAACCAGAAAATTATTTTCATTGCTACTTCATAACTATAATTTTGCTACTGTTGTGAATCGTAATGTAAATATCTGATATGCAGGATGTATTTAGGTGACCCCTGTAAAAGGGTCATTTGACCCCAAAAGGGGTCGTGACCCACAGGTTGAGAACCACTGGTTTACAGGAAGGCAAATGACATGCCTCACATGGGTGCAGGGTAGATTTAATACCTCTGTACAGTCACTATTTAAAAGCAAATTTGAAGAATATGTAATAGTTGATTAAAACCAACCTCAGTCATAAAAAAGTGGTGGTGGTCAGGACTATACCAAAACAGAAATGCTACATGATAGAAATACTCATAAACAATTCGGTGAATTGTGGGAATAGGAAAAACCGTCTTACTTTGGTTGCAGGATATATTGGTAATAGAGCTGTGGATATAAACTTTTATTGATTACAGTGACATTGAAAGATTTCATACACTAAAGAGTGTTATTCAAAATGCCTCTGAGCTGTATAATTTCTAGGAAAATGTCTGAGATTGTGAACTATGGAAGAAGTCAAAACCACTTTTGCCACATCAAGGATCCACTAAGAGAATTATACCAATCTCCTCCATACTGAAGTGGAAAAATATACAAAAGGAGCAGCTTCAGCTACAATGAGGTGACAATATACTGAGATGACCTTTCTTGTGGGGAGGAGGAGAACCTCCCCTTACCCTGGAAGTTTTCGCTAAAGACCAACTCACAAGAAGGCAGATTAATAAAAGAAAGGTTTGTTTACCATGAGGAGGGGAAGAATCATACAGTGATTACCCAACGTATCAATGGGGTCCGGGAAACGTATATACCATCATTTTTAAAAGGTGGGGATTAGGTAATTCTGTCTAGGAGCAACAAGTGGTTACTAGGGAAGATGATCAGATGAGGGAAACAGATTTACTTGCAAATGATGCTCTTTGCAATTAATTAAAATGAGAGACAGGTATTTTAAATGATTTGGGCCAGGTCTTGTTTTATTCTTAATCTTCTTTCCTGCAATATACTGAGATAAGAGGAAGGAGAAGGGAATTGTTTTTTGATGTATCTATCTGGGTTTGCTCATAGAGGAAAACCCCTTCTAAAGCCTATGGATCTCAAGGGCCTTTAATTCAAAATACTCTATACCAAGGAGTCATGTTAGGGGGTGATGTTTCCTGATCTCTTTCATTTGACTTTGCTGCATTTGGGATTTACATGATTATTTGGTGTCATTGATTACTGGGTCTGAATGCAATCCTGCATATTCCATAAGAATATAATTTATACTGTGTGAAAAAGTAAGACAGGACTTATTACTAGGAACCACAAAGACCAGTCCATATTAATTTTTTAAAGATTATGTGTCATAAGACAACTCTTAAAGAGGTCTTATGACACTTTTAGTAGCTATTTTCTTATGCTGAAAAGACTTGGAAAGTTAAAAATATTATGGCAAATAATCAATATTAAAATTGTCCAAGCTGAATTATTGTGCATGCAAAATACCTTAATTATTGATAAACTAATGCATTCCTGGGTGAGGGGCTCTTCTACAAATGGAATTTTACCCTGGAAGTGAGAACAACGTAACCTAAAAATTGTACCCACATATTAATTTGAAAAAAATAAAAAATAGAAAACGTATAAGAATAAGCCAATGTGTTATGATACCAATTATCTGTTTCTAAAATTTAAAGCCATATTTCTAGCATGATAAAATCATGAAATTGAATCGGTGGGTTGTATTCATGAAGAATGCTGTTGTTGAACCTTATTCCACTTCATTTTTAAAACTTAAGAATATTTTTTAGTACCTCTGATTTTTTTTCCCAGAATGATCATATCGTATGTGTATGTGTTGTTGTTACAGCCTTATCAAGCTTATTACTAGCTGCTCGAGGGGAAGCCAATGCATTGAGACAGCGGGGGTTACAGCACAGAGAGAGTTCAATATCACAGGTACCAGGCAAGGAGACAAGAGGAACTTTTCAAATCTAGAACTCTGAGAATTGAGGAGAAAGGGTGTTTAAAGGTTGATGGACAAAGCAAAGCTCTGGGCAAGGGTCTGCTAATCACCTGAGTTCAGGGAGGAACTCTAAGGGTGCACAAATCATCTTTGCTGAATCAGTTCCTGAGTAGGGGGGGTCCCAACACCAGTCGAGTCAGTCCCTTGGTATGGGCCACTTGTCTGGGTGGAATGTGAGGCCTAGGTTTTGAGATATCTCGAAAACTAGTGTTAGGTTTCACAAGGGCGATGTGATCTATGGGAACAAGGAAGAGAGACTCCTGAGTAACAAGCAATTATAGGAAAACAAGCTAGGGAACTGTGGCAGGTTATATATATATATGTTTCCCCTGCCGCAGCCCCCCCCCCTTGTGGCCCTTTATTATTTTTATAAATGTGGTTTCATTATCTCTTTGTGAAAGAAAAAGATTAATATGTATTTGTATGGACATTTAACTGGAAAAGTCCATGGAGTTTATGATTTATATTCCCTTTTTATCATATACAGATTTCTAATATTTTTTGCTTCTGTATCCTTTAAGCTTTCTTCATCTGAGTAAATTTAAATATTCTTTTAAAAAGTTCATGTGGAAAGAGAAATTAAAAGTTCACGTGCTTTGCTTAGTTAATCCTTTTTTGTAAATAGAACCTAGAACAAGTAGAATGATTTTGAAATATTAGAAATATTGAAATAGAACAAGTAGAACGATTTTGAAATAGTTCTTCTTTTTCTATTGTCTATAAGATTTGGCATGATCTGTTTTTTGAAATCTCCTTTACCTTTATTTATATAATATTAGTTGTCTATTTTTTGGGACTTTGGAAAAAAAAATAAGAAGTTAACTGATGACTTCATACCAAGCCTCAGAGTCAAAGCACTCTATAAAGCCTTATTTGACAATGTGAACATTACTTTCTTGGCATTATTATTACTAATATTGCTTAATATTTTGATGCAGTAATCGTCTGTTTTCTTTTCTGAAAATATTTATCTTTGTTCATTCTTTATGTGGTTTTTATTTTAGTCCTTATCTTTTTTTTTTCTTTTTTTTTTTTTTTGAGACAGAGCCTCAAGCTGTCACCCTGGATAGAGTGCCGTGGCATCACAGCTCACAGAAACCTCCAATTCCTGGGCTCAAGCAAGTCTCTTGCCTCTGCCTCCCAAGTCGCTGGGACTTAGACGTCCGCCACAACGCCCGGCCATTTTCTGGTTACAGCCGTCATTGTTGTTTGGCGGCCCAGGCTGGATTTGAACCCGCCAGCTCAGGTGTACGTGGCTGGCACCTTAGCCCGTTGAGCCACAGGTGCCGAGCCTTTAGTCCTTATCTTAAACATCGTTATTGTTACTAAATTTTAAGCCTTTTAAATTCTGTGAAGGCAAAAAGTGGAAACCTAATTAACACATGTATATGTAAAAATAAAAAAATAATAAAAAATAAAATAAAATTTTAAAAAAAGAGTCTTTATATATGCTAGACAGAATCTTGAAGGTTCTTTGTTTTTGCTCTTGTTTTAAAAAAAGAAAAAAAAAGAAAAAATGGACTGGGGTTCATCTTGATAAGAAGTTCACTTAACAGTCTTCTTCTCACCTCCTGAATAAACCTTTTCTTCTAACATCAATTTGCCAAAATGGATCAAGGCAAATGGAATCCATTCTTAAGGCTGATTGGCAGGCTACCATAGTTCCTCCTATAGAGAAAGTTGGAGTAAAGATGGAGTCCCCGACCTTCAACCTCTAAGAAAACTACAAGAGTAAGGCAATTCAGTAACAGAAGTATAAATAATGTTATTAAATCACTGTTGGAAGAATGATTATGCCTTGAATTTAGAGGTCACATCCCTGCAGGGATTTATAAAGGAAAAATCCTCATCTTTACATTGTTTTACTCAACCTGACAGCACCTTCTGTGAGACAGGCAGACAATCTGCTTTGCTGCATGTGGCCTCTCTGGGAAAGCACACACATTTAATCCAGCATCCTTGGATGCTTCTCCTGATAGGTCCTGAAGGACCTATCTTCTGTCTCCCTCTGGGGATATATCCGGGGCCAGCTTCTTGGCCCTGTGATTCATATAGTTGCAGAGTCCCACATGCAGAAGGGCCCATACTTGGTTTAATCATTCCCTTGAAACTCTTAATAATTTTTGAACAAGGGACCACACTTTTTATTTTGCACTGGAATCACAAATCATGTCTCCCTGGAGACAGAATTATTAAGCTGAACCTGGAATGTGAATTAGGAAGCACTGTACTGAGCAGCCACTGCCTTATAATCTCCATGAGAATTATATACCCCAGTGGCATATTGATCACTAGTGCTGTTGACCAAACATTCTGGGTTTTCTTTCCAGACACAGATAAGATTGAACTAAAATGACCAGTAGGTTTCAATTCCATTGCTGTCTTTACCACATTCCTTTTCTCCAGCTTCACCAATCAAGAGACAAAGTCCCCAATCTGCAATTAAAATGTTCTGTGAGCAAGAAACAAACCCTCATGATTTTAAGCCTCTGAGATTGTGGGGCTATTTTTCCCCACAACTTAGCCTATGCAAATGGATACAAAAGGTCATCAACTCAGATTCCCAGAACATCACAAGACTTGTGTAGGAAGCTGGAAAGAAGAGGCAGATTGCACAGATAATGTTTCTGAGAATGGAGAAGAGGACTTCTACACAAATATATTGGAGAAGGAGTTAGAAGAAGCTCACTGGCTCTTGTTGAACTTACTTAGTCCTATTATTCATCACTGAGCCCCAGAAAATATGGCATTACCTGGGTTTATTTGTAATGGTCTCAAGAACAAATAAATTCATATTAAAGAAAAAAAATTGATCCAATTTATATGTACTTCCATCTGTGCCATTTCATTTCTCAAATACTCAGCAGGTGTGATTTTTTTTTCTTTTTAACAAATGAGGAAAAGAAGGAAAGTTAAAATGACCTTTATAGACCCCCAAAATTATTGTCATTTTTTTCCTGAGGTTGACTGGTGAAGTTCAGTAGATGTACTCAAAATCTTAATAAAATGTTTGGTAAGTTTGGGAAATATAACAGCTTAAAATAAAAGTCTAAACTATTTGATATTTGTCTGTTTCACAAGTAAGAAATCAAAGTCAATGTGAATTTACAGTAGCCCCTAGAACAGCTCTGGAAAGAAGGGCCTCATCCTGCCTGCAAGTCAGAACAGCTGCAGTGTTCTTTTATTCATGACCAAATGTTTCCAGAATGATTAAACTGGCATTGTAAATGTGCAGTCTATATCAGCTGAGTGACAAGGATTAAGTGAGATTCAGATTAAAATGCTAAGTGAGTTTGTACCAAGATCAAGCTAGATATATAGTTAACACTAAGAAAATACATGCTGAAGAAGAAGTGTAAAACAACCACCAAGAGAAAACCCCAGAATAACAAATTGTATCAGAGACAGTGCCTTGAATGGCAAGTAAATCAGTAGGGGCTGCATTACAGTTTGAAAGTATAATTGCTGGGCAATATTTAGGGAAAATATACAACCAAACAAACAACTTAACTATCATATATATTCACAGTGGGTTTGGTTCAAAAGGAAGGTGCAATTATAATGTCCATTTTATTGATACAATAAATGTTGACAGACAAATTTCAGAACAAAATATAAGTCTGAAACCAAAAATTACCATAAGCACTGCTACATTTATGACTGAAAAAGAATAAAAATGCTTTGTGTCATGTAGAGCTTTTCTCCCCCAAAAATCTACAATTGAAAACTGAAATGAATGGAAACTTATTATCTATGAAACAATAGTTTAGACAAACAGTTATATTTGTTGCCACAAGTAAAATAAAAAAGAAAATATCATTAGAAAGAAATCTATAATCACTATAAGAGTAATCTCTTGAAACTTTGTTGTGTAATGAGATAGAAATAAAGCCATGTAGCCCTTGACAATGACATTTAAAGTGATCTGAGACACTGATGAATAAATGTGATGTTGGAATTATCACCATCAAACCTTCCTGTCTGTGGCCTTCCAGTCTTCTCTAAATGAGCTCACATTTCTTGGAACTTAACCCCATTTATCTACATATCTTTGCACGCTTGTGTTTTTGGATTTTCAAAGGGAACAGAAAGGGCACAATAGTCTTACATCCTTAGAAATTCCCAACAGTGGCCTTTTGCCTGATAAACTTTCCCAGTTGTCTTCATGGAAACATTTCTTTCCCAACCTGTTAGACACTCCAGGCTTGTCCTCCTGCAAGTAAAGATGTACTACCCTCAGTCTTGGAGTTCTGATTGGGAACAGTGGAATGAGGATAACATTTTCATCCTCAATGCCAGATGAGTATGAAGAAATACCTGGGGTAAAGGGAATGAAGAACACAGGCTCTGAATCCACATAGCATAAGCACAGTCTCAACAGTAATCCAAGAGTAACCTACAGCTCTCGCTTCCACATCTGTAAAATGTGGACAATCATAATGTATAACACATCATAAACCAAATAATCCTCATATACCATTTATGGGTTATCTAGCACACAGAGAGTTAGCAATATATGATTACTATTATGAGGATAGTGAATGCTCTTTCTTCTGGGAAAAATTTAGAGACACCTTCAGCCTCTGGATGCTTCTACCCTCTTATAAGAGTTACGGATTTCTGCTTGTATGCTATGGCTGCTGAGTCCATCAAGTAGGTGAACAGATGTGGCATCCCAAAATTGGACAGAAAGATAAAATATAGACTGTTAAAGAAAGGTCAGGAAAAGCCAGCTGCACAGGAAGAGTAAGTAGAAAACAATGTTCCAGGTCCAACCCCTGATGAGGTGTTAAATGACTGGTGGGAGCCATTCCCGCTGTAATCCAGTTAACATTTAGCTCCTAATTATCACTTCTCCGTGGAGTCCAGACTAGATAATTGTGAACTACAACCCCTAGGCTACACAGGAAATATGTGGCTACTTAGCCACTGAGTCAATCATTTAACAGGTACTGCAGTGTAGAAACAAGTAAAAAGAGATGTAGAATATTACTCTAGTTAACCATTCAACTGTCAATCATTTTACCTGATCTGGCCTACAGTTCTGTGACTTCTAGCCAAACAAGATCTGGATGACTTAATCCAAGATTTCTTTCTAAATTCCCTCATATACCACCAGTCATGGAGTTTGTAAGATCCAATCTGAGATTTTCAAATCTAGATTTAACCTCATACAGAGTGCAAGACACTGCTAGTGATTCACCTCTAGTACCTCTGTTTTTTTAGGAGAGATGATAAACTTTCTGACCTTTCTAGTCTTAAAAAGCAAACAAACTAAAACATTTTCTCAGTACCTAAATGGCATAACTGCTAATGCTATAGGCCAACAACGTTCATTGCACACTACTCAAGAGGAAGCCAATATACTGAGCCAGCAGAGGTGAGAGTATGGATGACAGCAGAGAAAGTGTTCAACATCACAGGAGCCATGCAAGGAGATGGGAGGAAGCTCCAAAATTTGTCTCCCCAAAAATTTGGGAGAAGGTAATTTTAAAGATAGTTTGGTGGGCTAAGGGCTAGGCAACTGAGTTTGCTGATTGACTGGGTATGACATAAAAACACAGGAGAGCAGAAATTGCTCCTTGTGCTGAGTCAGTTTCTTCATGGGGGTCACAAGATCAGTTGAATCAGTTCCTTGGCATAGGCCACTGTCTGGTTCTACCAGAATGCAGGTCCTGGAAGATATCTCAAAAATAACCTTAGGTTTCACAAAGGGAAACCCTTTGTTATCTAAAGGAGTAATAAATAAAACTAAGAATCTTTAAGACTAGCAGCTATATGACTCCTGAGTAGTAAGCAATTATAGAAAGCAAGCTAGGAAACAATGGCTGGATATATATATATATATATATATATATATATATATATATATTTCCCTTGCTACAGTTCCCACCATGTGGCCCTTTATTAATTTTATATTGGCTGAGAATAGAATGATGACTAAAACACAGGTCCTACACCTGAGAAGTTCATAGTCCAATGAATATAAGAGATTAACAGAGAAGCTGAAGATTTTTAATACATTAATACTACATATATACAACAAAGTAATTTGGGTCAGGAAAGTTATGGGAGAATGCAAGATAAAGCAACTAAACCTTCCTAGAAAGAGCGCCAAAGGCTTTTCAGAGCAGCAATGATATGTATGTTACATTTCCAGGATAAGTAGGTGAAAAAGAGAAAGGCATTTTGGGCAGAGAGAAGGTTGAGTAGAAAAAGGCTTAGCATGGTTGAACAAAGTGAGAAGTTCGTTAGATGTGATGTAGAGTAGAGGGCATGATGTTGGAAAGATGGTAGGGAATGTAATATAGAGCACAGCATGAGAAATGTTATAAAATAAATCGAGGAGTGTGTTTTTAATCTTATAGGTAATAGGAACCAATAGAGAGGTTCCTGGTTTGTTTTCAAATTTGGCTTTGGTTTTAGTGTTTTGTTTTCCATACAAGAAAATGACACAAACAGGTTTTGATTTTTGAAAGATTGCTTTTAAAAATAAAACACATAGAGATATGTAGTAGAAGAAAAGAGAACAGTGATGATAGGACTAGATAGGATATCGTCAAGATGGTTCCAGGGTGTGGAACTAGGTAGGGATTATGAACTAGGGCAAAGGCAGTGGAGGGGGAAGACATGTCAATTTTAAAAGACATTTCTGAGTTATAAACAAAAAAAACATAGTGATATTTAGATGTTTGGGATGAGGGAGAGAGTGGAACTAAGAATATATTTGCAATGAAAAGTGGGGTGAAAGTGATGAGTAGGGAAATAGAAGCCCTTCTTCAGTTGCAGTGAATGAAAAGCTATCTACTCATCCCCTTTTTGGAGATGGTCTGTATGCTCAGGACTGCTGCATGGAAATCAAGTCATGGAATAAAATGAGGCAGCTGGATTACCTCAGGTCTGCATTCAATAGCTTGGCCTCATTTGAACCACTTCAGTCAACCAGCCACAGACCAAAAATTAAAAAATCAAGATTGACACTTAAGACATGAAGCTATAAAAACACTAGAAGAAAGTGCAGGGAAAACACTTGAAGAAATAGGCCTGTGCAAATATTTTATGAGGAGGATCCACCAGGCAATTGAAGCAACACCAAAAGTACAATACTGGGACTTGATCAAACTAAAAAGCTTCTGCACAGCCAAGAACACAGTAAGTAAAGCAAATAGACAGCCCTCAGAATGGGAGAATATATTTGCAGGTTATGCCTCAACCAAGGTTTAATAACCAGAATTCACAGAGAACTCAAACGTATTAGCAAGAAAAGAACAAGTGATCCCATCTCACGGTGGGCAAAGGACTTGAAGAGAAATGTCTCTGAAGAAGACAGGTGCATGGCCTACAGAAACATGAAAAAATGCTCATCATCCTTAATCATTAGAGAAATGCAAATCAAAAGCACTCTGAGATATCATCTAACTGCAGTAAGATTAACTCACATCACAAAATCTCAAAACAAGAGATGCTGGCATGGATATCGAGAAAAGGGAATACTTCTACATTGCTGGTGGGAATGGAAACTAATATGTTCCTTTTGGAAAGATGTATGGAGAACACTTAGGGATCTAAAAGTAGACCTGCCATTCAATTCTACAATTTCTCTACTAGGTATATATCCAAAAGACCAAAAATCATATTACAAGAAAGATATTTGTACCAGAATGTTTATTGCAGCCCAATTCATAATGGCTAAGTCATGGAAGAAGCCCAAGTGCCCATCGACCCATGAATGGATTAATAAATTGTGGTATATGTACACCATGGAATATTATGCAGCCTTAGAAAAAGATGGAGATTTTACCTCTTTCATGTTTACATGGAAGGAGCTGGAACATATTCTTCTTAGCAAAGTATCTCAAGAATGAAAGAAAAAGTATCCAATGTACTCAGCCCTACTATGAAACTCAGCCCGATTATAGCCCAAGAATATGGGGATAGGGAGGGGAGGGAAGGTGGGAGGATGGGTGGGGGGAGGGTAATCGGTGGGACCACCCCTATGGTGCATCTTACAAGGGTACATGTGAAATTTACTAAATGTAGAATATAAATGTCTTTATATTCTACATAAATATGTAGAATTTACATATTTGTAAATTCTACATATTTACAAATGTAAATGTAGAATTACATTAAAATTAATGTAATTAATTTTACATGAAGGCTATGTTAACCAGTTAGATGAAAATGTTGCAAATTGTATATAAAACCAGCATATTGTACCCCACAATTGCATTAATGTACACAGCTAAGATTTAATAAAAAAAAAAAGAAAGAAAAGAAAAGAAAAGAAAAGAAAAATCAAACTCACTTACCATGTTCACCCTGTCCTCAAGAAAAATCAGAAAGCAATTGCTTGGAATAACCCTGACTCACCCTCAGTTCCTCAGAAAGCAGAGCCCAGCACAAAGACATTTGTACCAAAAAAAAAATGTGTAGAGTAGAATCCCAGGAGCAGGAGAGGAAAGTCAGGAAGAGGGAAAGTCAACACAAGCATAGGTCAGCCACTGCCACAGACAACTGATTGCTCAATCACCCAAACATTGTGCCTAAGATGCCACACTCATCATGGGCTTCTTTGCCTCTCCTGATCACCCCCTCACCATTATTCCTTTTGGTCATCTACAATAGTTAAGTAATTAAAGATATGTAAGACAGTTGTAATATACAAAGTACTATAAAAATATTCATTTTTAGGTATACTCAGATGATCATACAGGGAGGTAGGTCTTACTCTCCAGATTCAGCAGTGCTGGCTAAGTTGTAGGTGGTTATGCCTTCCTCCCATGTACCTCTTCTATTTTTTCCATTATATTGGGTTAAGTAGTGTCACTCTCCAAGGTTCACCCAAAACTTCAGAATATAATCCTATTTGGTGCAATTAGTTAAGATGGGGTCATATTGAATTAGACTGGGCCCTAAATTCAATGAATAGTGTCTTTATAAAAGAAAAGAGAAGGAGATTCAGGAAATAAACATGGAGGCAGAGATTGCAACGATGCTTCTATAGGCCAAGGAACCAAAAATTGAAGGCACCCACTAGAAGCTAGGAAAGAGGCATAGGATGGCTCAGGCAGAATGGGGACCAAAAACCCCATTCTTGATAAGGGAAAACATCCCCAGAAAAGGGGAAAAATAAAAATGTAAGCTAAGCAAGATGGAACAAAGGAAAGTCAGCTAGTTTACCTTTAAACCAGCCACTGCTAAATTTTTTATTTGAGCAAGTTTCCTGCTTTTCCTAGAAGCCTGGCTTATTGAATACAGCTTAATAACATCCCTGCTGGGTCTATAAGCACTCAGAAGGAATAATGGCCAATGAGAATGCTTGGTGCAAGGCCTAGCAAGGAACATTAACTAGGCCATCCCCTGCCTAGTTAATAGTCAAAGCAAATAATTGTGGAGATTTATATTTGGCTGGGGCAGAGATCATGAGAACAGCTCAAGTCCTGAAATATGGGTAGGAGGGTTTATATTTCTTTTCGCAAAGGCAAACCCTCTGTGGTAGTGATGAGAGGAAAATTCCTCTTTCCCACCGATTCTTAAGAGGAGATTGATGCCAGCAGCATTTTACTCCACAGTGAACTAACGGGTATTAATAACCCCCTAGGAATCTGTGTGTGTGACCACAGACGAGAGGCTGCCCCCACACAAGGCTCAGGTTCTGGATTTCTCAAGACTGCTCACACCCTTAAAGTTAATAATTATAGAAACAATAGAAGCTGATATGCTTACTCAGAGAAAATGCTGACATCTTTGTTCCCTTCTTCAGCTTACCCTCTGGGCTACTGAGAAAATACCCTTCAATAAAAGCTAAGGAGAACAAACACACAGGGCCATCTGCTGGAACCCCACAAATGAGCAGTGGTCCCTGGGCTGCCACCTTTGAAAATTCTATTCTGTGGGTCTTGTCTCTTTCTCTCTCAACATTCCTAACTTTACATTTCTTTAGTCAACAACTGCCAGATCCTCCCCCCAGGATGAGACCCTGGCAGTGGTTGACTGGTGGATACGGACCCTCCCCCCAGGGTGGGACCCTGGCAAGATAGCTTCTCCCTCAGAGCCTCCAGAGAAAACCAATCCTGCCCACATGCTGATTTGAGACATCTGGTCTCTAGACTATGAGAATATAAGTTTCTATTATATGCCAACCAACTTATAATATCTGGTTATGGCAACCTAGAAAACTAATTAATGCTAGCATTGTTGTCACTAACAATTCTTTGACTAAGGTATCTGAGTACCTGCATGACTCTGCTGGATCTACCAAATCAGACCTCAAACTCCATATACTCCACCAGCCAGACCAACCAAACACTGCATATGCATCCTCCAAAAACACACAGGATTTTATCCAGTAGAATTGAGTTCAATACTTTTGCTATTGAGTTCCTCTAACCTTCAGGAAATGTGAGTATGGATTCACCAGCAATATATAACATCTAAAATAATTTAGTTATAAGTGTTTTAGAAAAAGGAAGACTGTTCAACTTTTGAGCTTTTAATGTAAGGGCAAGGAACTCCATTATAAAAGTTCTCAGTTCATATTAGTGTCCCAGAAAAGAGTAAAATTAGGGTACTGTATGGGGAAAATGACAAGAAGAAAGGAAGAAAAAGAGGGGAATAAGACAGACCTAAAAAAAATGGAGACTTTATATCTTTTGTATTTACCTGGATGGAGTTGGAGAACATTCTACTCAGGAAAAGTATCACAAGAATGGAAAAGCAAGTATCCAATGTACTCACACTAATATGAATAAAACCAGTAGATGAACAAATACACACCCATACAAGAGAAAAACACAATTAAACTCAAGTATGGGGAGTTAGGGGAGTAAGAAGAGAACCAGCATGCTCTCCCCTAACAGGTACAAGGTAGGGGTCGGTAGCACACCTCCTGGGAGGTACGACCACAGCTTTTACTCTATCTAACAAATGCAAGCAGTGTAATCTAGTCATCTGTACCCACATATTAATCCGAAATTTAAAAAATTATAAATTTTAAAAAGAAGAGAACACGTGTAAGAAGGTGTGCAAAAGCACATATTCTTTCATAGCTTATTCTCTAAAATTCGAATGCATCATAAGGTCCTATGATCGTGAGGTAGATGTCATGGCAGTTTTATGAGAACCTTCCTTTGACAACTAGAAAGTAAGAAAACAACATCAGAGCAGCCTGGAATTGATCAAATGTGAGTAATAAAGAATGAAGTTGACAGTTTGGGGTGGTTCCCCAAGTACTTTTGTGGAAGATGAATTGCTATTTTCACCTTGTAGAGTTCCCTGCAGTCTAGAAGATAGTAAGAATGCCCTAGTCACCCTACTCAATGTAGAAACTGCTTTTTGTACACATTCTGCTATCAACTAGTATAAGAGACTTTTGTAATGAGAACTTTAAAAAAATTTTTTTACAGATTTGCAAAATATAAAGAAGCAACTCAGAATTTGAAAAATAAAGGGATTTAAATGTTAAATTCTTGATTTTATAGGCTTGTGAAATTGAAAGACAGAGACAAGGTGATCTGTGCAAAGGTGCAGTTAGAAATTTAGGGAGAATGCTCACTTCAGCAGCACATATACTAAACTTGGAAGGATGCAGAGAAGATTAGCATGGCCCCTGTGTAAGGATGAAGCGCAAACTCGTAAAGCATTCCATATTTTTGTTTCATAAAAAATGAGTGTAAAGAGACAAAAAAGAAAGAAAGAAAGAAACTTAGGAAGAACTCAGTATTCTACATAGCATGTAGCTTTTTCTATTATGATGTGCTGTCTCTTGCTAGGTTTTAGTGAGTTCTTTGGAAACACAAAACAAAGTATACCGAAAAACTGTTACATTTTCTCATCATAATCTTTTAAGGGTTGTGATTGCTTTATTGGGTAATACCTGAAAGTTACTCTGAACCATTCAAATAAAATCCAGACTTCTGATCTAATTAGTTCTTAGTTTGCACGATATACAGTATGTTATCATTACCTAAAAAGTCCTGATTATTAGAACACTCAACTCAGAGGCATTGCATTCTATACTTGTGCAATGTACTATAATAAACTCAAATAGAAATAAATAGGAAATTAAATGGAAGACTTCTTACAGATTTAACTGTACTAGAAGCAATACTCACAGATCTTTTCTCTTATAAAGTATCAAGAAATTATTTTCTAATTACTACAGCCAACAGCAATTTGGTGCTCAGTTATAGAAATATTACCCCATCCTCTACCTTAAGTTCTTGCACCTGAGACACTCCTCTTCTTCCCTTCTTATTTTTCTCCTATTTCTTGAACTTATTTTAGGAAGCTTTCAACAAGAATATCAGCTATACATATCCTTTCTCACTTCCATTCCCTGTCTAAACTTTCCAGTTCCCTCTACTGTAAGAAATACTGAGAGTCTTTTTGAAGATAAGCCCAAATTATCCCTTGTTTTCAGACACAAATACTGATGATCTATATTTTAATGCAAATAAAATGGGGAAAGGAAAATTTACTAATCATGCCATTAGTAGCTGTTACTGCTGTACTTTAATTTGTTCATTAAGTTGAGCAGCCCATTACCTAACAGGGCACCAAGGGAGGGTCACAGAAGAGGCAAGCTTTGATAATGAAAAGTCTACATCATGGGTGTGCTCAGAAAAGGCAAGCACAGCTCTGCAAGCTCAGGGAGCAGTGTCAACTAAACACCAGAAGCAAAGAGAAAAATGGTAGTAAAATTCCAGGAAGAATTTTTCCTTACTTAGCAATTTGGATTGAGACCTAACTTCTAAACCTCTGAAATAATAACTCCTCATCTCTCTGTCTCTCCTGCACATACACACACGCACACACAGCCACATATTTTGTTCCTATAATTTTAGCTCCACATTCAGGGAAGTAGTGTTATAATATTCCACTCCATAACGACCATTACAATTATTGCTATGTGGTTAATGAGTTAATATATTCAGAGCACTTAGAAGTGGGCCAGACACATGCTAAGTACTATGTAAATGTTAGCAATTACTACCATTATGTCCATCCATTTATTTTTTTTCTCACAAAATGTTATTGTGAATCTCTTAAATCCCTAGCACTGAAGTATGTACTATGGAAATAAAGAGAAATCAAATATGATTCCTAATTTTCAGGATTTTAGTGTAATGAAAATACATGAAAACAGGTGGTGGTGCTCAAATCCTTCTATTAACCTTATGAGTTAAGTGTTATTATTCCCATTACACTCATGAAGGATTCAAGATTCAGAGAAGCGACTTGCAAGTACGCACAGCTGATAATTTGTGGAATTGGGACTGGAAAGCAGGGCTGTCCAAACACAAATGAGAGCTGAAGCTTAGAATGCAGGATATATGGTTACAGCAGACCTCTGATTCAATGGCTTGGAAAAGGAAACATAAGAGTTAGATGGTACTAATTCTGCCTGAGAAAGCTTCAGAGAGAAGGTGACACTTAAGCAGAAAAGATTTCTAAAAAAAGAGAAAGTAGGAAGGAATTTAGCCTAGGGAGCAAGGCCTTGTTTTGCTATGGGCTCAAATACACTCTAATAGCTATTTAAAGTAGATAGCTTTCTTCTTGTTGTCTAGGATGGTTGATTTGTTCATTCAATGAGTACTTACTGAGCAAATGCTCTGTATAAGCTCTTATTAGGACTGACTGTGGTGGCTCATGCAACTCAGGAGGCTGATGGGAAGGATTGCTTGAGGCCAGGAGTTCAAGACCAGCCTGGGAAACATAGCAAGGCCCCATTTCTAAAAATATGAAAAAATGAGACAAGTGTGGTGGTACCTGCCTATAGTCCCAGCTGTTCAGAAGGCTAAGATAGGAAGAATGCTTGAGCCCAGGAGTTTGAGGCTACAATGAGTTATGATTCCACACAGTCCAGCTCGGGCAACAGAGTAAGACTCCATATCAAAAAAGATCATGACTATATTAGCCACTGACATGGATACAAAGAAGATTCCAAAATACATTCCACCCCTGAGGATCTTCACCAAGGAAGTAGCTGACGAGGTTAGCTCCCCTCTGAGACCCTAGTTCTTGCAATCTGTGTGCAGTTCTGTCAGGTCTTGGTTCTTGATATGCTCTTGGCCAAAGAATGACTAGACACACCAAAAGTAAGGTAAGTATGGATGAGGTTTACTGAGGAGAGAAAGAGAGGATCATAAGCAAGAGCAAGATAGAGGTTTATGGAGCAAGAGCAAGATACATTCTCCATAAACAACTAATGACCCTCTTGACCTTACAAAAAAGACTTAGGTTATGGTCTAGGGTCTTGTTCTGTAATGACTAGATTGGGTTCTCCTCATGGTTCAGAAGTTGCCATGTAACCACTTTGATGGCCAGTGGGAGTTACAGGGCAGAGTTGTACTGGGAATGCAGATCTTCTGCGAGTCTCTCTGAAAGCCCATTTGGGGGATATAAACCACAAAGCTAATGACATGACAATTAGCCTTCTAGGTTATTCTAGGTCACCTTCCAGACCCTATTGTACCTGCTGCCTCGCCCCACTGGCAGGTCATTCCTCTGCATTCTCCTGCATTCCCTGCTCCCCAAGGTGTGGCAGCTGCTCGGGTTGCCACTTTAGTCTCTAGAAAAGCCAGAGGTTCTAACTACCTACCTAACAGTTCTTCTTTCAGACTGTCATGGTATAAAATATAAAATATTTCTGAACAGAGCTTCACTATATATTGAATGTTTGTGTGGCTCCAAACTGCATATATTAAACTTTTAATGCACAACATGCTGTATTAGAAGGTGGGGCTTTGAGGAGGTAGTTAGATCTGGGGTAGAGGCTTTATGAATGAGATTATTGCTCTTATAAAAATAAATGAAGGGCATGCTTCCCTTCTCTTTCTATCCACCATGTGAGGAAACAAGAAATCTACAACCTGGAAAAGAGTCTTCACCAAAACCCAACCATGCTGGCACCCTGATCTCAGACTTCCAGCCTCCAGAGCTGTAAGAAACATTGATGGTTTAAGCCACCCAGTTTATGTTACAGCAGCCCAAACTAAGAAAAGCACTGTTTCTGTTACTCCAAGATTGACTGAGATCCCCGAATACAAGTTATAAATAATTATTTTATTTTCAGAAGAAGTAAAAATTAATTTGTGCCCAAGGATAACAAATTTGAAAAAGAATTAGAATCCTAGCTTAGTTTAGCCTACAAATAGAAAATTTGGTCCAAAAGTGAGCTAGGAAAGAGAATAAATAGCATTTGTTTTGAGAAAGTTCCAAGCTAGAAATATAAGAAGGTGAGCTTATGTCACACACAGGGCAGCAGAGTTAGAATTTGAGTCCATTTCAGCCGAATAGGCGGAATGTCAATTAGCTCTCTCCTTTGAGCTTAGCAAATGTGATGAGAAGTTTCTCATTGGTTCTGTGGATGGAAAGAAAGTGCCTGGAAAATCTAAGGTGTTTTAAATTATTTTGAAAACCTATTGCATTTTTTATGATTCTATGACACAACATAATTAAACCACATGCAACACAGTTCACTTGCCCCAGGGAAATATCTCACAGGATGAACAAGATATAGTTCCTCTCCTGTAGGTCCCAGAGTCAAGATTGATAGGAAAACATTTAAATAAGTATTACTGCTACTACTAGCAATAATAATAATAGTAGCAAACTATTGAGGTCTGTCTTTCATGTGCCAAGTGCCTTATCCTTATTTTCTCTAATCCTTGTACATAATCTCAGAGTTAGATATTATCCCCACTTTGCAGGTTAAGTTGACAGAGACTCGGAGAAGCTTAGAAAACTTTTCCAAAATGACACAAGTAAGCAAGAGCAGAGCCTGGACTCAAAGCTAGATTAACACCAAATCCCACAGTATAATGCTCAGAGAATGAGAAGGTAGCAACATCAGAATTTATCATAGGTGGCTGGGTGATAACAGGATGCAAGACCCCTGAATTCAAGTCTTGATTGTGTCACCTGCTAACTCACTGAGCCCCAAACAAGCTAATAACCAAGTTAATAAATGAGCCCTTAGGTGCAAATTTAGGGCTATTGAAAAAATTATATAAGATTACATATTATAAAAGTGCCAACACCAATACCTAGCACACAACACATTCTCGCTTAAAGCAGTTGAACTTAAATAGCTATGTATATTTCACTTTAAGGATGGAGAAAAATATGCCAAAATCAGAAAGTACCAAACTTATGCTTTCATTTCCACTTCCAAAGAAAAGTATTTCTCTAGAATACCATTTACAGAAGGAGATTCCTAATCTGTGTGAAATATTATTTGATGTATAAACATTAATTTTATACAAACCCCCAGGCATTTATTTCATTAAGCAAGGTATAGCTGAATTCTAATAATTGAGATGCTGCATTTCTCCCACATTTCCAGATTTTAAAAACTGCTTCCAAAACAAATCACTAGAAACTACAGAAAATTTAATCACTCTATTATTTACTACTCAAATCAATGGTGACTTACACATGGTAATGGAAACTAAAATGTACTAAGTGCCTATTATGGGCTAGTTTTGTTACATAAATTCCACCCGGCAGGGTTATTTATGAGGTTCGCAAACACTAGACTCTTGATAATTCCAGACCCTGGAATGAAATTATCAGTCTCTTGTCTGTCACCCAAATTCCTGGAGGAGCTATGAATCTATCTGCAAAGATTTTTCTCAACTGCGATGCCAGTGGCCATCTACCCTGAGCTTCCCAGTTGATTTTAAATATTCTTTCTCGTCATCCAACCATATCTCCCAATTTTGAGGCTATAAAGTATATTCATGGTACATCTATTTTTAATGTAAAGCACAGATTTCTCAAAAGGAATGAAGGAACACAGGGAGGCAAGAAGGGAGAGAGAAGAGACGAGAGCGAGCGAGAAGCCTTTCTCCTCCCCCACACATGCACCACGTGAGGCAGCAGCACGCTCAATTATCCAGGAGACTGATGGGGTAGCTACAAGGGATTCATTTACGAGGAGAAACTACAGTCCTCAAAGACGCCAAAAGTATGACCACCTCAAGCTTAGCAGTCAAGCCTCATCCATTTCCTGGTCCGTCTGCACTCCCGCTCCCCTTTTGTGTTATTTATGATCATTTGTAAAACTAATCAACTGTTAGATGAGGTGTGAATTTCATAGAGTTTTTAATTTTTTCCCTTTTTTACTCCTATGTGGCAAGACTGCTTCTCCTCCTCTGACAAATTAATTACCTGTGAATACCTCCCAGCAGCTCCAGACTTTCTTAGATGAAAGGACAGTGGGTACATGTGCTTGCTATTTTAAAATGTGAGCATAATAAATGAAGTGATCAAAACACAGGGCTCTGACCTAGAGCCAAGGACACAGAGAGAAAGCCGGCTGGAAGTTCTCGACAGGCGGGGCACCGTTCCCAGGACTGCCAGCAGAAGGCGTTGATATTGCCATGTGGGAAGAGGAAAAAGTCACAGGGACAAAGGAGCTATTAAAATACAGAGGCCCTGGTAACTGGGAGGCTTGCAAAGTTCTCCTAGAGAGCTTCCTCAAGGCAGCAGAGGAGGAGAAGACAGCTAAACTGTGGGGCCTGCTGCCAAGAGAAGCACCCCACCTTCTCTTCCTTCGCAGAGGACAAGGCCTCTAGCATACTAGATTGCTGGACCGGTGCAGGGTGCTAGGGCTGGTCCCAGGTACAGCAACTATCTGTAATCTATTAACACACCGGGCTACAATTTTCATTGTATCTGCAGTTCGCTTCCAAGTTACCATGTAATTTCTCTTTAATTGTTCCACCTGGATCTGAGCCTCCAGCTGCTTTTAAGTATCTCAAGGGCAGGAACCAACATCTCTATTTCTCGTTTATAACTCTCTCCAGTGCTGAGCAGCAAAATAAGATTTGTGTAATGCTTTACAGTTTACAAATTGCTTCTTGGGCATTATTAGCTCATTTGTTCTTCAATATAACCCTGAGAGTAGGAGCTATTATTATCCTTATTTTACATAATCAGAATTTAGTGCACACATGAAGGCTGCTTTATCTGTGGGTGATTAGTTCATTCTGCTAACAGGCCAATGCTTTTTTTCTTAATATCTGGGATATTTGTGACACATAAGTCGGAGAGGAAAATATGCACAATTTTGTGAAAAGTTCACCATTTACAAGTTAAAGGCTTGGAGATTTTCAAATGTAGGTTTTATATGAAGGATATAACCCAACTATAGCACAAGAATATGGGGAAAGAGGTAAGGGAGGGGATGGGAGGAGTGAGGGTGGGGTGGAGGGAGGGTAATTGGTCCCTTGACTGCTAAGCTTGGGTCCACACCTACGGTGCATCTTAGAAGGGTACAGGCGAACCTTACTAAATGCAAAATACAAATGTCTTCATATAATAACTGAGAAAATGCCAGGAAGGCTGTTAATCAGTTTGATGAAAATAGTTCAGATTATATATGAAACAAGCACATTGTACCCCTTGATTGCACTATTGTACACAGCTATGATTTAATAATAAACACAATTTAAAAAAAAAAAGAAAAGAAATTCCATGGAAAATTCCAGAAAAAAAAAAAAAAGAAAGAAAACCTCCCAGGAATATGAAAGGAGGTGATCAAACAATGAGACCACCTGAGCTAGGCAACTAAACTCAGTACAGAGGCTTCCACAATCCCCTGAAAGAAGAGCTCCTTGACTTTCAGCTCAAGTTCTCCAACTCCTATAGACATTGTAAACACCAAGTACTGTCTATAGCTAAATAAGTATATATCTCATATGTTCATGCTTTTGTGAATGGTCAAGTCTCATTTAAGTATTACTTAGCTCACAGTAGCCTTGTTTTATTACATGTGATCTCAAACAGTAAGTGCTAAAAGAATAACTGCTTTCTTGTGAGAGCCATCATATTGGAAAAGGGTTCACCTATAGCAAAACAGGTGGGTCTCCCTGCCTGGGAGCCTTGTGAGATCATGTAAGATCTGGAACAAAACTTGGGTTCCCAAGCCCTGGGTGGTTCTCAGGAAGTGTGTGAGCAGGCCAGGTATCATACTGGGCCAGGTAGGTATCATCAGCTCCTCCCTACTCTTAAGTTATGTTTGACCTCCTTAATCAAAGGTCTTTTTGATCCTATCAGTGCTGTGTTCTAAGGAGATTTCATTCAAGAATAATGGCTCACCTAAAGAGAACAATAGTAAGCAGAGAAATTAGTTCATGACTATCACTATCAACTTCACTTTTCCCAGCTGATCCTATTCGAGACTTCAGACAATACTCTAGAAGAAACCGGAAAACAATCCTTGTCATCCGCACCAACAACATCTTTGCCATCACCGCTTCTCTCATAATAAATCTATGCAATCATTATGATTTTAATCAAGGTCCAATAAGTTTCTTCACTTAATTGAAGTGGATCAAATTCATCCTAGATTTCATTTGGAAGAGCAAATGGGCAAGAACAGCCAAGATGATTTTATAGAGAAACAGAATTAGGACCAGCCCTCCCAGGCTTCAAAACCTATTAAAAGCTATAACAACTATATGGCATCAGTGTAGGAACAAATATGTTATTTGAAAATAATCAAAAGTGAAAATGTTTGGGAAGGAACTTAACATTTGACAAAGGTGATGCTTTAAATCTATGGAAAAAGGAAAGATTAGTTTCTAAGTAATGTTGGGAATAATAGACTGCCTTTTGAAACAAAAGAAAATTTGCTTATGTAGAGATTCTATGTGGTTTAAGACAAATATTAAAAACATATCTATAATGTTCTAAAAGAAAATATTGCAGAATATGTCTATAATTTTTAGAGTAGGAAAAGTTCTCCTTAAGATGCAAAAAAGCAAAAATAATGAAAAGAATTTTATATTTAGCTATACCCCAATTGAAAATTTCTATTTGTCAAAAGATACCAGGTAAAACATAAGTAAAAACTATGGGGAAATATTTGCATCAGATAGAACAAAGGATTAATACCCCAATGCAAGAAGAAAAAGTCAAACAAGCCAGTAGAAAAATGGGCAACATGTATTGGTAGGTAATTCATTATAAAGGAAACATAAATGGGCAATGAATATACATAAGTCTACTCAACCCCACTGATAATTAGCATGTTAAAACCTGATACACCTTTTCATTTTCACTCACAAGAATACCAAACATTTAAAAAGTGTCGACAAGTTTGACAAGAGTGTAAGGAAAGGATTTCTCTCCCAGGCTGCTGGTTGACATGTCAATCGGTATTACCACCTTGGTGGTGGTGGTATAAAACTGGTTGAAGCTAAAACTATATGCACCTTATGATCACTTGTATCTCTTTCTTGACAGCTCTCCTAGAGAAATTCTTGCACAAATGAGCTGTAAAGATGTTTGTTGAAGCATAGCTCATGCAAGTAAAAAGCTAGAATTACCTACACATCCATCAATAGGGAACTGATTTCAAAAATATAATGCACACATCCTATGGGTTATCTGTTATACCTCTATTAACTTGGATTGATCTCAAAAACATAACAAGTGAAAAACAAAAGTTGTAGCATACCATATATTTCCTCTGGGGAGAAAAAATATTTTAATGTTTAGCAAAAGATCAGGAAACATGTACGAAAAAAAAAAATGGCAAAAGCGATTCTTTTTCTTTTTTTCTTTTTTTTCAAGAATGTAGCATAGATGTTTATTTTTGGTGTTCCTGCACTGGTATATGCTTGGATAAAGAAGGGAATGGATTGTTATTTATATCAACGATTTGGCAATTCCATTATACATTCTTCTTATGTGGAAGACTACAGAGGAATTACAAAGAGAAGTCCCTTAATGAGGCAGCTGTCATTTCTCAGTGAAGAACAAAATAATTGTTCACACTTCCTCAGCTTGGAAAAAAAAATTATGGCAGTCTTCTGGTAAAAGATACTTAGCACTTAAAGTCACTGTATGTGGAAGGGTAGAAACCAGTTTACACACAGGTGAAGAGTAAGTGACTAGAATTAAGAATACAGCATTTTGTTCAAGTCAAATCAAGAAAATTAGCACTTCAAAATATTTGTTTCTGTAGCATTGTGTGAGAATGGAGAAGATATTATATATAATATATATATATATAATATCTATTATAGGGTGGCACCTGTGATTCAGTGGGTAGGGTGCTGGCCCCATATACCAAGGGTGGTGGGTTCGAACCCAGCCCCAGTCAAACTGCAACAAAAAATAGCCAGGCGTTGTGGTGGAAGAGCGATTGTTTTTCAATGGAGGGTTAGGAGGTTAAGAATGAAACTGAGGAAGATAAATGGTTGGAGGGCACTTTGGTCTTATCTTTAATACTTCCTTTTTTTTTAACAGCAAGAACATATTTTTGTATAATTAAAATTTAATTTAGAACCCCAACTGTTACTTAATGAAAATTTATGTGTCAGAAACTGTGCAAAGTGCTTTATGGCCATTATTTCATCTGAAACTCAAAACAAGTCTCCATGTATTATTGTTCCCATTTTAAAAATAAGAAAGCTGAGCCTGATAGTAAATTAGGGATTTCCCTGGATTTACTAACAATAAATCTGCCTTCTCTGGGAGGGAGTGTGGAGGGCCCTCAGAGATGGCTGTCTCCTTGAGTACCTGTGAGTCTTTCTCTGGAGCAGAGAGCAGCAATTTGAACTTCTGGGTCATAAGGTGTATACAGATTCCACTTTAACAACTGGTCGTATAGCCCTTCAGAACTGCTGTGCCAGCTGACGCTAGCACAGTATCCAGAGGACAGGACTGTGACCTGGAACCTGGAAGAGCCAAGACTAGTGCCAGTGTCCCAGTCCTCTGTCTCGCCAATCCCTCTACATTTTCCACATAAGGGGACCACCTTCCAGCCCCACACTAAGGTTTCACGCGTGTTGGAGTAGATGGGGCCATGCTTAACATTCATTAAGTGAGAGTCAAAGGCCAAGCAGTGTTAATCTTCCATCGCAGGGACCCTACAGCTACTGGCAGTGGTTTTTAATTGGGTTTTCTATTAAAGCAATTTTCTCCACAGTGATTTATCATAAAGAAATGACACAATTAAGTCTCATTTGGAAACATTAATGAATTATTTAGCATGGGCCAAGCAAAAAGAAAACATGACCTCTATTAGCCTCATCTGAGATGGAAGAAGAAAATCCCGAAGAAATAGACTAATAAGAATACAAGAGGCAGGGGAGTGAAGAGTTACATGTTACATGTCACAACAGCTTTCTGTGTTATTGGCCTCATTTTACTCCACCTCCCATCTCAGTCTATTCTATAACAGTATACAAGATAAATATTTATGAAATTCTGTTGTGATCCATCTTCTCCCTGTTTTTCACTAACCTAGGTAATAAGGATAAAGTCCCTTAGTCTGGCATTTTCACAGGTTCCTTCTTTCTGGTTTTTACCTTTATTCTCCCACAGAAACAGGATGTGGCTAAATCCCCAAGCTTCACAATTATCTTCTCATAGAGCCCATCCCCACTCGGACTGAGCATCCCATTACCTCTGCTTGGATGGAGACTCACCAGGAAAATGAGGCCTAACCTGTCCTCACACAGAAACAGCCCAGATAATATCCAGATCTAAAATCCCAGCACATTCCCTATAGATTCTAGCTTACATTAGCAATTGATTGCATCATAAACATCTTTGACTTCTGCCTGTGTGATAAAAAGAAAAAATGTCTTTCCAAAAGGAACATATTAGTTTGCATTCCCACCAGCAGTGTAAAGTATTCCCTTTTCTCCACATCCACGCCAACATCTCTGTGATGTGGGCTAATCTTACTGGAGTTAGATGATATCTCAAAGTAGTTTTGATTTGAATTTCTCTGATGATTAAGGAGGATGAGCATTTTTTCATATGTCTGTAGGCCGTGCTCCTGTCTTCTTCAGAGAAGTTTCTTTTCAAGTCCCTTGCCCACCCTGAGATGGGATCACTTGTTCTTTTCTTGCTAATACGTTTGAGTTCTCTGTGGATTCTGGATATTAAATCTTTGTCAGAGACATAACCTGCAAATATCTTCTCCCATTCTGAGGGCTGTCTGCTTGCCTTACCTACTGTGTTCTTGGCTGTACAGAAGCTTTTTAGTTTGATCAGGTCCCAGTAAGAGAAAAGAATAGTGTACACGTGGTGTTGATGCTAAGACAGCACCAATGAGTTGAACTAATTCAGTAGAGACCGAGAAACCAAGCCAGCAAAGGAAAACAGCCCCTCTCACCACATTGCAAAAAGTCCCCAGAGAGATTGGGAACATCTTACTGCCACAGAAATAAAGGTTCAAGTGAATTCCAGTTGACTCGCAAAAGCCAGGGTGCCCGGCAGATGACTGCATTAGAGCCAAAGCCACTGCTTTCTTCCACATTCTGCCTCTATTTTCTCCTGTCTCAGACATGGAAAGAAACAAACAAAATGCAATGAGGCACACAAGAAGAGTCAGAAGTCTCAGTGTCAGCCAGACATAAACCTCGCAGAGAATAAACCTGGTGTGAGCAAAGCACGGGGCCAATGCATCCAACAGCATCAACTGCTGCAAGCACAATGACACGTCTGAACCAAAGTCTAGGAGCAAGCGCCAGGGAGGGAGGAAGAGCAGAGAAGCTTGTTCCCAAATGGACAAGTAAGAGACTTTGTCCTGAAAATCAATATGGTTAAGTCAGGCAAAAGTTTAGTGAGCCAAAAACAGTGAGCCATAACTTCCATAACTGAGCATTCCGTAGAAGCCGAGAGGGAAGCAATAATCCCTGCAGAGGACTCAAGAGCCCGGCCCTCTCCAGGTGGCATTTGGGACTCTGACTGCTGATCATAAAGAAAGAAGTGGGATGCCCTGGGCCCTGGGGTGGAGCCCCATCCCAGGTGGGTGAGCAAATGCCAGCCTGTGGCTGCCGGCTGCTAGGAAGGGGAGACACAGCCAGGGCAGCAGCTGACAAGCTCCTCCAGTGACTTTAATGGTCTCTCAGCTCCACTTTCAGGTATCTATCAACACTGCAGGCTACTGGCTTTCTTGATTTGACTATAAGTGGACAAAAAGTCATCATCTTTGGTCATTTTTTCCTTTCTGTGGGAAGCCAGTTCTCAAGGGAAACTCATGCCAGGTGAATCAGTTTAATTCATCCCTGTACAATAAGCAAACTCACTCTAACTGTGCAACTACTTTTCAGCTTTGGAAAGCATAAAAGAAAACAAAATGCAACAGATTTAGTGAGGAGACAGACATATTTTAATGAACAATAATAAAAAAAATTAAAAACACGAAAGAGGAACCCAATAGCAGCAGACATATTATAGACCAGGAACAGCCAGGAATCTCACCTGTGGCTATACGAGCTCCTTTTGCCCCTTTTTTTACAAAGAAGAATGAACTAATGGATATTAGACTTATTAGAGAACTGATTATTTGGAAACACTTGCACATTTTTTTTCATAGGAAGAAATTCTTTTGGTCTTTAGCATCATGCAGCTCAAGAAGAAGGAGCTCAGCAATTAGTATGCTGCCTGCACACTAAGAAACTCTCACAGTCAGATGCTCCCTGGAATTCATCTTGGTGATTTTATTAGGTCTCACCCAGGTGAAATTACTGATTCAGAGCTCAGAAATGGCACTACAGGCGAGCTGAAAGAGATTGTTTAGATCCCCAATGATTTTGCATCCTTCTGAATTGTCTGAGAAGTTAGGCAAGAATCGAAAGTCCCTCATGGTCTCTCAAAGGCACCACCCTTCCCCATCCCATTGGTGGCCCTCATCCTCTGCAGGAGGTCTTCCTGTACTCAGCCTCACCCCTTCCCAACTTCCACAAAGCAATCCAGAGTGGTCTTTCAAAAGAACAAAGCTGATTATTATATTGCTCCATTTAAACGATGCAATAAGTTTCTGTTGCTCTAAGATGAAGGACAAACTCCTTACCATGATATATAAGGCCCAACATGGATGGACTTCTCTCTTCATCACCAGCTTTGTCCTTACCACAGACACCTGCACCCCCATGCTACAGCCACACAGAGCCCCAGTTTCTAGAGTAACTTCATCTCCCCTATCTCTGCACCTTCACATCTTTTGTGTCCTCTAGCTGGGTCAACAGTACACTTATCCCCTTGCTCCTTCACCTAATTAAATGTGATTCACTCCTTCAAGATGGATGCAGTGAACTCTGGGCAGCTTCTCCTGAATCCAAGGCCTGAGTGAGGGACAGCTCTGGCTGGCGTCTGACATAACCCTGATCACACACGCATGTGTCACATGCTGCTGGCTCCTCTGCCGGCCATGGCCGAACTGTTTCATGAGCTCTGTGAAGTTAGGCACTGTGTTTGTCTGGTTCACAGATCTGTCTCCAGCACCTAGCATAAAGTTTGCACACAGGAGACATGCAAGCAATATCTACAGAATGCATAAAACATAACAGCAGGCATTGAGTAATTACAATATGCTTCATAATGCTTTCTCCCAAGGGTAGTAAAGACAGATAATAACTTTAGCACAAATCCTTAAGGCATTTTCTCAATCTCTGATTTTTTTATTTATATTTTGAGGGACTCTGAGCCCTCCAGCTCCTTTTGCATTAGGGATTTGGCCTCTAAGCCAGGAAAGGTGGGAGAAGCCCACGCCAGGTCTTAGTAGAGCCTGACTGGAAAGTCCTTCCCAAGGTGCTGTCCACTGAGCCAGGCCATCCATGCTTCATGGAGGAAAAAGGGGGAGGGGGAGTCTGATTTCTAACAAGGAAGAGAGCCTCAAGGGATTTGATTTTTCCACACCATTTAGAAAGCAAAAGAAGTTATTATTATGCAATCTATAATTATCTTCAGAGAATCTTTAAGTTGTCAATATATTTCCATTTTCTTCAAGTTCTTGGAAGAAAGGAAAATTGCATTGTCTTCAATTTTGTTTATCCATTTTGCTTTTATAAAAATAAGAATATATTGAGGTTGAGGAGAAAAAAATTCAAAAAGGACCATTTTCATGGCACTAGATAGCACAGTCAAGGGGAAAATGCAAGGAGCTGGCCAACTGGGGGAGAGGAAGGAAGCTGACCAGCAGGGGAGCCCTACCCATCTCATGCTCTGTCCTCTTGAACTTGTTAGTAAACAGACCTTGACATGAAAAATGGCACCCACACCCAGCAGTCGCTAAGAAAGCTCTGACTACTGATCAAATCTAATT
Organism: Perodicticus potto; assembly: GCA_963574655.1. Taxonomy (NCBI): domain Eukaryota; kingdom Metazoa; phylum Chordata; class Mammalia; order Primates; family Lorisidae; genus Perodicticus; species Perodicticus potto. Next base: position 87,946 of record CAUYRH010033103.1, on the reverse strand, counting down.
ACGAGAGAGAGAGAGAGAGAGAGAGAGAGAGAGAGAACAATCTTTTCCTAAGAAATCTGAAAATTGCCTTTAAGGAAACCGAGATGGGTATAATAGTTTGGGAGTATTTAGCGGCAACAGTCCTTTCTCATCTATCCACCTCACAATACAGTCCAGAAATGTTTCTTAATAGCAAGAAATCAACCAATAAGAAATTAAGCATCCTTGATGCTCCTGGACCTGAGCCTGGTGTAATACTAGACTAATACTAATTTAAGGGAAATAGATCAGACAGTATCTCCATCCTCAGAGAATTCCAAACCCTGCTAGAGATCCAAGACACACGGAAAAAGAGAAAGATAGATGGACACGGATGGAGCTTATCTCTGAAAACAAAGACATTACATCTCAACTTGCCAAACCACAGCGACCTGCCTCTTCATACCCACAAACAAGGACGAACATCAAAAAGGCTCAAATCACCAACTGGGACTCTCTAACAGTGCTGGTGGAACTTTAAAATGGTACAACCACTTTGGAAAACTATTTGGCAGTTTCTGATAAAACTAAACATACCTTACTTTTTGATCCAACAATTCCACTCTGCTACCCAAAAGAAACAAAAACATCTATCCAAAAAAAGACTTGTATGATATGATAATAGCCAACAAACTCCTGGAAAAATAGTCAACGTCTCTAACCATTAGGTAAATGCAACGAGATGTTACCTAACTCCAGTGAGAGTGATTCAAATATAAAGTCCTAAAACAACAAATGCTGGTGTGGATTCAGACAGAAAGGATCTCTTACACACTATTGGTGAGACTGTAAACTAGTGCAACCTCTATGGAAAATTGTAAGGAAGTACCTCAAAGAACTTAAAGTAAACCTACCATTTGATCCAGCAATGTCATTGCTGGGTATACTCCAAAGGGGAAAAAAAGATTATTCTATAAAAAGGAGACCTGCTCTCAAAAGTTTACCTGAGCACAACTCATAATCACAACGATATGGAAACAACCCAAGTGCCCGCTGATACGTGAATGGATTTAATAAAATACGATGTATGCACACAATGGAATACTACTCAGCCATAAGGAAACGACGACCTAGCATCTTTGTGGACAACCTGAAGGGAACTGGAAACCATTCTTCTAAGTGAAACACACAAGAATGGAGAAACACGTGCATGTATTCAGTACCACATTGGAACTAATCCATCACCACTTGAGTGAACATACAGAAGTAAACCTCAGTAAAAATCAAGCTGAGGGGAATGGAGAGCAATGGATGAGTAAATTCACAGCTATTGGGTACAGTTCACACTATCTGGGTGAAAGGCACACTTATGTGTATAACTTTGGTTCAATCTGTACAAAACAAAGTATATTTTTTAAAAATGTGTATCCCCTTATATTCTAAAAAAAAAGTTGTATGAGAGTGTTTACACCAAACTGAAAATAATCCAAATGTCTACCAAAAAGACAAAAGATACACAAATTGTGGTATAGCCACACAATGAAACTCAGTGACTTAAAAAAAAAAAAAACCAACAATTTACTGGCACATAAAAGAGCATGAATAAATCTCAAAAATACTTCATTGAAGTATAAAGTACAGTACAGTGTATACTCAGACAAATGAGTTTGTGCTGTATGATTCCATTCATATGAAATCTACATACAGAGAAAGCTAAAATATTGTAGTCGAAATAGAAAGATGGTGAGGGTACAAATTAGTCAAAAGGGTGCTAAGAACTTTCTGAGAGAGATGGAGATTTTACTTGTTTTATTTTGGGTGATAGCTATGTAAGTGTATATTACTGTGAAAATGCATCAAATTTAACTCTTAAATCCATAAGTTTTATTTTATGTTAAAGATATCTCAATTAAAAAAAAAAGCCAGATTTTCCAGATTCAGAAGAGACCCTGTACATAGTTCCCAGGTCTTCCCAATCTGTATAATTTCACTACCACAAGATCTTTCCTTCTTAAACTCTTTAATATGTTCCCAGACCTCCCAGAAGAGAGGCTTCTAAACAACTCCAGACCTTGGGGATACATATAGAGAATGCAGAAGGTAGATATTCTGATCCTATCTTACAGTGAGGGAACAGAAGCTCAGTGAGTTAAGCAGCTCTCCTGACGTCGCCCAGTTGGTGAATGACAGCAACAACTCTCATTGTCAGACTACTTGTCTCTAAATTTATGCTCTGTTTGACACCCACATGAAACCGTTACATGGAGTACACACTTCTCAAAAACATAGTGCCAAGATTCTGTGTCTAGTGCGTACAAAGAAGGAAATTCAATGACCCACGATGTTTCTCAGAGAAGGGATTGACATTCCTTGTAGAGAGTAAGGGAGAAAGGAAAGACAAACCACAGATGAAGACAATCCTTGCAATGTATGTAACAAATAAATGGGGTTTTTTTGAGATGAAGTCTCACATTGTCACCCTCTGTAGTGTGCCATAGCATCACAGCTCACAGCAACCTCAAACTCTTGGGCTTAAGTGATTCTCTTGCCTTAGCCTCCCAAGTAGCTGGGAGTACAGGCACCTGGCTTTTTTTTTTTTTTCTTTTTTAGAGACGAGGTCTCACTCTGGCTCAGGCTAGTCTCGAATTCCAGAGATCAGGCAATCCACCTACCTTGGCCTCCCGGAGTGCTAGGATTATAGGCATGAGCCATTGTGCCTGGCCCAAATAAGTCTTAATATCCAAAATATTTAAAGATGTTATACATTTCAGTAAAGAAAAATATTAATAATCCATAAATAAATTGTTGAGAAGTATAAAATAGCAATTGATAGAAGAATAAATAGCAAAGAAAGCATGCTCAGTCTCATTAAAAATTAAAGAAACACAAACTAAATAACAAAATTTTGAATTTTTTCTGTAAGTTTGCCAAATGTTTTTAAAGATTAATTATATCTTGTTTTGGCAAGAATGTGAGGCATTCACACAGTGTAAAGTGGAATAAATGGTACAACATTTCAGAAGACAATCTGACAGCATCTAACAAAATGTAAAACATAAATTCCCTACAATTTACAATCCCACTTTTACACCATGGAAATATTAACCCAAATCAACATAGATACATGCATTGTTTATGATGGTTAACAATTAAAAGCAACATAAATGCCCACAAATAGGGGACCGATTAAATCCATGAGGGTGTATCATACAATCAAATACTATGCACCTTTTAAAAAAAATGTTTGGTCTTAACATGGCAAAGAAATGGCTAGATGTTATAAGTTGCCCGTGATTAATAACTAAGTGGAAAAACACAAAGAATATGTATAAAATGCTGCCATTTTTATTTTATTTTTTTAAGCCAAGAAATGATTTCAATGAAATAATGAATAGGTTTTTTAAAAAGATACATAGAGCTTTACATTCAACCTAGAATCTTTTCTCTTAGTTTCTTTTGTATATTTATCATTTTTAATCAACCTAATTGTTATTACAGGTAATCAATGAGGCCATTTTTCCAATTTCAGATGAATAGAAGAATAGAACGTAGAACCTGAAAGCCTTCCTTCTTTCCCATAACTCCATAGTTACTGTTGGATGAAAATATTTCAGATTGTACATGAAGTCAGTGCATTGTGCCCCATGATTGCACTAATGTACACAATTACAATTTAATAAAAATTTTAAAAAAATAAATATCCACACTGTGACATTTACTGCTTTGTTATTAATTAGTCTATCATTAGGGGCGCCTGTGGCTCAAGCTGCTAAGGCGCCAGCCACGTACACCTGACCTGGCAGGTTCGAATCCAGCCCGGGCCTGCCAAACAGCAATGACGGCTGCAACCAATAACTGGCCCGGCGTTGGGAGGCAGAGGTAGGAGACTCGCTTGAGCCAAGGAATTGGAGGTTGCTATGAACTGTGATGCCACAGCGCTCTACCCAGGGCGACAGCTTGAGGCTCTGACTCAAAAAAAAAAAAAAAAAATTAGTCTATCATTAGATTCCTATGTTACATCCAGAAAAAAGTGTTCAGACATTGATGTAATGTTGAATTGACATATTTATGTATATTTCCTGGCTCCAACTACTCCAAACATAAGTTTTGGGCATTGAATTATAGTTTTTGTAGAACTAGAAGACAGTAACTCAAAATAATCCCTCCCGAGCTGTTGTGACTATGGATGGCATTGCCATTTTTATTTTAAAGCCAAATATACAGGAGTAAAACTGTGCCCTGGGCAATGATCCCTGGTTCACTAGACTTTTGGGGATTTAATAAGATTGTGTATTTGAGCACAGTAGGAAGTCAGGTACTAGTTGGATTTTAATATCAAAGAGCACTACATTAGCCAGAAAGTAGCACAGATGCTTAGCAGGAATGCTGGGAGTTGAGGCAAGGCCTTATCCCAGTAATTCATTAATATACAAATGACAGCAATAGCTTTTATTTCTTTAGAGTTTATGAAATTCTTTCACATATATTCTTTCATTTAATTTAATATTCTCAACAATTTCTTGAGATTGGTACTGCTAACCTCACATTGTGACCTGAAAATCTTCAGGTAAGTCAGAGGAATAAGCTATCCCAACTCTAAAAGTGCAGAGATCAAATATTCCTGGCTCCAATCTCAGTGAATCACCATAAAAAAGAAGTGCTCAAAACATATGTGGTGAGTGAATGAGTGGAATGAGAGTCAGCTCTTCTGTTTCTGGATGGAGCTTCATTCCATTCACCACCACTCCTGCCAGGAGATAGGCAGGCAGGCAGGAGACCAATATGAGACAAGATGTCAGGAAGAGAAACAAATACACCGCACAGCTTCAGCCACTTCTCCCAGACTAGGGAAGCCACGCTGTCCAGGCAGAGGCAGTGGCATGAGCTCTGACCGGGCCTCTGCAGTGCAGACTGACCAGGGCCAGCAGATCCCAGTAGTGCAGGCGAGGAGAGTCCATGGGCACTACGATTTCTAGAAGTACTAGCTCCCCCCACCCAGACTCCTGTGATGTCTCTTGTATCAGAATGTGATGGAGCAGTGCAGAGACCTGCCTTCATGCCTCTGCTCTGCCCCTTACTATTTTCATGGACTACAGCAACCACACAAGTTCCCTTCACCTAGAAACTGGCAATGATGATAGTTGCTACCTAGCAGCGATGTTAAAGATTATATCAGATAATGTAGGTAAAGGATTTAGCAAACCATCTGATGTCTGGTACACACTCAATAGTTTGCTCTTCAGATCTAATTATGACGTGGCAGGCTAATCCTTAAACGTATAGCACCAGAGAACACATTAAGCAAAGATGCGCGTGTGTAAATGTCTGCGTATGCACGTGTGTGTGCGCGCATGCGCGTCTGAGGAGAGCAGGGAGTCTTGAGACCTGAGACAATGTGTCTTAATATTTCCATAACAGAAAAGAGGCTGTTTCAAGAAACTCACTGGAGAGTGGAATTCTCAAACTATGTTACTCTCCATTTGGAAAACCATTAAGACAATTAATTGCCAGGCCCAGACCAAAGGTTAAAGTCACCCAGATACCTCCCCCTGCCTTAGCAGCCTTCCTAACTTGTGTCACTCACATGGGTGCAATTGAGGATCGCATTAGAAGAAGGCATTCAAATTGGAAGCACGCTATTTCTTCATTCAGCCCCCCAAATAGTGATCTTTTGCTACTTCATTATTGTCAAAAACAAAAGTGATGCCACAATTTGCCATGCTTGTGTGTCCTAACCACACTAATTAATCACGAGTCTCTATTCCAACATAGTACCAAGGCATCATTCCTTCAAATTGGAGACACCTCCTTTAGCGATTTTGCTCAGAGACTATAAACACGGGGGAAATGAAAAGAAATAGCTTTGCTGTTATCACTGATCTCCCACCCGAGATCATTCACAACCCTGTTGTTAATAGAGCGGCACCAACCACAAGATCTCGGCAGCGTTTTCCCCGCTGATAATGTAGTCAGGACCCTCTGACAGGCTACACGCTGAGAGGCAGAGCCTGGGCTGGGCTGTCTTTCTCACTGAAACCGTCTGACACAGGATCCTCAGACGTCATTGAGGAACACAGGCGACAAAGAGTAAGGCCCAACCCCACACCAGCCCCCACTCCATAAATAGGGAAATAGCATTTCCCCAGGAAAATCGCTCGCACTTAGTTTCTTTCTAAAAGAGAAGAGCAGAGTAGTCTACACCCGCCCACTCGCCAGAATTCTAGGGAGCTGGCAGGGGGATGGCCTGCAGTGATTAAGGGGGCTTATCTCCCTTCCCAGGGACAGTACAACTTGGAGATGGAGTCAGGTGCCAATTTACTGATTTTACCGGCACCAGAGACCGTCAGAGCCAGAACATCCAGGAGAAATCCAGAAAGCCATAGGGCTGGTGGGGAAGAGCGTCTCACACAGGATGGAGGGCTGGTTTTGAGTATTACTTGGGTAAAAGGAAACCTGGATAGCCCCTTGCAGCCATAGTCAGAAGAGCTATTTGCTAAGTAGGAGTGACACAGTAATATTCCTCCAGGGCCTACACGTACAGATAGATCATGATTCTAAATGCCGTGTGTGTGCAATAGTATAAAAGGGAATGCAGCAGACATCTGGCCCTTGAGGAGGTCCTAAGCTAACATCAGAAGTACAAAAAATACACGTGTCACTTTAACATGCTGTAGGAAGTTCAAGATCAGGAGAGGCTCAAGAGTTATTAGGCTCAGAGAGGCTCTTGACCCACCCATCCTGACAGGTGGGGCTGTTAGGAGAGATAACCCTATGGTCCCTTGCACATCATTCCTGAAGGTTTAAAATCTGTAAAGGTCCACCCACATAGCTGCCACTCACCTGATGCAGGCTGGGTTTCAAAAGCCGAGCTCTGTGACAAAGCAGCTGTTCTCTGCACTCCCAGGAACATGGAATGGAGAGAAGAAGGAGCACACTGAGCCACTCCAGCAGCCCAGGCCTGGCAGTGCCCACGAGAGGAATCTGTGCTCAGACCTGGGCCCTCCAAGGTTGGAGTTGGAATGGACAGAGGCACCATTTACCCTGCATACTACTTGGATAACTTTAACTCTATTTTCTGTCCTAAACACTGTGAAACTCCTATACGTCTACATTAGAGGCCTAGAGAGTGACTGGTTTACAAAGTGAACTTTGACTCTCCCCCAAGGAGGGGATGTTGGCTCCTGGCCCAGGTCTTAAACTGCATCTCTTACTGGAAGCAAAACTACTCAGCCAAGGAGAATTGACTCAAGGAACATGCACACTAGCAGTATAAAAATGAAAATGTGCACATTTCTACAAACCACCATCAAAAGTGAATGTAATCATTTAATTTTTTCACATTCATGGCCATTTTAGTTATGCTCCATCTGTAAAATGGAATACTATGTATCATTAAAAATCAGATTTTCAAAAAATATAACAAAATACGTCATTTACTTTTATGATGAATTGTGCCCCCCGCCAAGAAGCTATTTGAAAGTCCTAGCCCCCAGTACCTGTCAATGTGATCCTTTTTGGAAATAGGGTCACAGCAGATGCTGAATTAAGCTGAGGTCAATTAGGGTGAGCCCTAAGCCAATGTGACTGATGTCTTCAGAGAGGAGGATGACACCACGGGAGGACAGAGACACACAGGGAGACAGCCATGTGACAACAGAGGCAGAGACTGGCATGATGAAGCTGTAAGTGAAGGAATGTCTCGGACTGCCAGCCTCCTCCGGATGCTTTGGAGAAGACAAAGAAAGATTGCACCCAGGGTCTCAAGGGAGACGTGGCCCTCCCAGCACCTTCGTTTTGAACTTCTTTATTCTGTGAGAGAATACGTGACTGTTGTCAAGAAACTAACATATTCACCAAATACTAGTAAATGAAAAAAGAACACACAAAACTAGTTTTGGTAACAAATGGATGAATACTTCTCCCCAGGTTTGCTGGCCCTCTTAACGTCTTCTTATGTGAATTATCTATTTACACTTGCAGTAAAGATCATTCTTGAGGCAGAGAATTACTCAGCATTCTGGATTCCTTTCGGCCTCCTTCAGGAGTCTCCTCTGCTCTTCTCAAAGTGGGAACCCAATGCTCTGAGAGTTAAAATCAGAGCCCCTCTCTGGCCCCTTACTTACCTTTCAGGAGTTGGCCTCTCTCACCTGAGCTTTCTCTTTGGCATAGAATAGATTTAATGCAAAGTTATTTCACTGAAATTATTTCCAAGATTTAGAACACATTTCCTGTTCTAAGACTGTAGCATTAATACAAGTACAAAAGCTTAGGAACATTGAACACTGCATATATTCCCTGATTGGGTTGTTAGAGTTGTCAAGTTTTGGCTGAGCCTCCTTGGCATTGAAAATGGGTCCAGCTCATCTCAGCCCTCTAGTCTCAACACTCTAACCCTGTGGAGTGAGAATCCATAAGCACAAGAATCACAGCCACACTGGCTTCCCTTTGATCTTGGCCCACAACACTTGCCCATCTGCAGCAAGTCACAGCTTTTCCCCTATCCAGAGGGAACTGGTCACAGGGCCGTAAGGAGCTTACTAAGTAACTTCCAACTAGACTCTTCTGATATGTAAGCATTGGAATATAACCTGCAGTTGAATTTTTCACAAGTACTCTATTATCTGTTTTAATCTCAAACTAATTCTTCTCACATTGGGAATATTCAAATTAGTTATCAATCATATGCCCTGATTCTATTACAGCCCTTATTACTCTGAGCTGTTTATATATGTGCATAAATTTCCATACTACACTAGAAACTCTTAAGTTCTGGGTCATGACTAATTTATTTTGGTACCTTTCTCGCTTATATCTTATGCTTAACATAGTGAGTGCTTTAAAAAGAAAGATTTTTGAGGGTTAAATCTGGATCTCTTCAGCCCAAGAGTGCTACAGGATTGAGGAATGTGTGGATAAGGTTGGGGGAATAGTCAGCATACCCTGTGTAGTGTGATAGTGGAAGCAGTTTAGGGAATGTCTCCCACATGATATGACTTTTGAATTGGGCCTTGGATGATGACTATAATTTCATCAAATAGAGAAGAAGGAATAATAGAAGGACCAGCATAAGGTGGTGTGCAAACAAGGTTTTAGAAAACTATAATATAGGCCGTACACAATGCTCACACCTGTAATCCTAGCACACTGGGAGGCCAAGGCAAGTGGATTGACTGAGCTCAGGAATTTGAGACCAGCTTGAGTAAGAGCAAGACCCTATCTCTACTAAAACTAAGGCATTGTGCCGGGCATCTGTAGTCCTAGCTACTCGGGAGGTTGAGGCAGGAAGACTGCTTGAGCCCAATAATATGAGATTGCCATGAGCTATGGTACTATAGCATTCTCTCCAGGATGACAGAGTGAGACAGAAAGGAGGAGGAAGAGAAAGAGGAGAAGGAGGAGGAGGAAAAGGAGAAGAAGAAAGAAGAAAGAAGAAGAAGAAGAACTATAATATAATTAGTTTGGTATGGCTGGGGCCTATAGAGGAGAGATAACTCAATGGAAACTTGAAAAAAATTTCAAAAAGCCTTCACAAATAATGATCAAAATAATTTTATTTCAGGTTGTCCTTCACTTTAAATTCAATCAGTCCTTTGCTTCATTTAGCAACCGTATATTGAGCAACTGGAGAATTTCAGATAGTTTGTTAGGATTCAGCATATGCCTCAGTCATGCCCCTTATAGTGGGTCATCCATTGCTTTGGAAACATTATCTAAATTTTTTATACCTCTGTCTTAGTTCTGATGTTATAGAACAAGCTAGAGATTGCATCTTTAATTCCTTAATATAGTCTCACAAAATCTGAATGAATTTTTTACTAGATACTGTTACTTAAGGAATGGAGTTAAGCTAACCTAAAATGACAGGATAACAGAAGGAAGAAAGAGGATGGAGAAATAATAAAAGTAAAAGATGGAAAACTAGAAGGGAAAATACCAGCACAAGAAAGGAAATAATTAGAACTGAGAAGAAAGGAGGATTAACTTGAGGATGTCAAAGAACATAAACTCTTAGGTATAAAAAGGAGGAATATTAGGTTTAGAATGATCTCTGGGGACATCTGAATTAGGAAGAAGGATGGGTAGGACTTTAACATTTCCTCCAGTGCTGAGGCTCTAGGCAGCACATAGCAATATCACTTTGGTTCATCTTTGACTAGGCAACTGTAGAACTATGTAAGTACTCCCAGAGATGTGGTTCTTACGCCCATGTTCTGGATGACCTGGCAAAAGGTATAGTGATGACTATAGTAGGTGAACTAAATGTGTAGAACTGGGAACATGGAGCGTTCATTCATTTTTGGTGAATTAGGTTGATAAATTCCAAACCCTAAAAAAAATATATAATACAGGGTCCAAGTCCTGAGCCTGGGAAATCAGAGGACCCTGGCTAGCTAACACTATCTATTCACATTCATCATTCCTAAAAAGTCAAATCAACAGCACCACCTCCAACTGGTATAAAGCAAACTGCTCTTCAAATTTCCTGCTTTCTGGTGGAAGAAACATTCCTTCAAAGTTTCATTTCTCCATATGTTCTTAGTGGTCATATGGGCATCGTAATAGTGACACATACCTCTGCTGAACTGTTTTTATTACATCAGGCTTGAGTGGACCTTGGGCAAAAGATGACTAATGGCACCCTCTTCTCCTTCAATGTGACACAAATGAATCAGACGCCACACAAGGAGGCAGTGAAAATAGAACTAGACTATGAATCAGGAGACGTGGGTCCCAGTTAAGTTTTGTCTAACTGATGATGGCATCTTGCAAAAGTTTCTCTAGACATCAATGATCACCTCCTCTTTAAAATACATACCCATTAAACTTTAACATACTCTGACTCTTGACTATGCCCTTAAAATCTAATTGTGCCACTGTTTATTATGAAATAAGTTTTATATTTTCATTGTCCGAATATTTTGGAGAATAAGTTATTCTATCCTGGTATTTGAATGCCTACTAAAAAAACACACACATACAACAAAAACAACCCAGGTTATACTTAAGATTTGTCTCCATGACAGCAATTTGGAATAAAGGAAAACCTTGGCATTAAATCCTGTGGAACTTAGAGGAGCTGATTTACACAAGGTTCACCATTTAATTAGTAGACTTTTTCAGGGCGTGTGAATACATGTACAATTGATAAAGCTGGAACCAAAACAAGCTAAGAAAGGAAGCTTTAGCACACATTTAGTCATTGTAAATTGTAAAAATATACTTCCATTTCTCCTCTGAGAAATCAAAGAATCATTCATTAAACTATACTAGATTATACTATAAGACAGAACTCAGAATGAAAGAAATCCTTAGTCACTACTCTGCAAGAGATAGGGATATCATCAAGTTTTTTGAGCTACCTGTTAATTTTATAAAGTAGTATAAATATGCTAATATTGGTGCTGATGGTATTTACTTTTGTCACAAAACAAGAGAGAGTAAAAAAGAGAGAAAGAGAGAAATTGGCCACTTTTAATAGAGAATTTCTTCCCCAGCCCCATTGCCTTTTTTGGTCTTTCCCTTCAATGCTCTCAGGCCCTTTATTGACAAATAAATATATGAAGAATTATCAATCCCTCACAAAGAACTGAATAGGAATAAAAGCTATATCCCATATAAATGTCTGAACACAATAACTAAGAAAAAGCCATGAAGGCTATGTTAACCAGTTCGATGAAAATATTTCAAATTGTATCTAAAACCAGCACATTGTACACCATGATTGCATTAATGTACACAGCTATGATTTAATACCTTGAAGTATTTCAGAAATTAAACATAAGTTGGAGACGGATCTTTTTGAAGAATGGGCTTCTCTAGAGCCCTGAAATCATATTTTGACAAGAATATCCTGTTCTGTTACACAGAAGCCCCTCTGTGGGTTTAATGCCAACCAGGAATCACTGAATGGCTCAACAGCAACTTTTACCATGAACCAATCATCTACAAGTAAACTCAGGCCAAGGCAACCTTTCTTACAGTTGAAAATAAAACATCTAAATATGAAATGGTTTTAGAAGCTGCCTAAGGCTGCAAGAGTAAATATAAGAAACGTATGTCTTGTTCAGGTCATTCTTCATGATAAATTAGAAAGTTTCCTGGTGAGATGAAAGGGTTAGAACAAAGGGAATTAAGATCTCCCCCACCATCTACCAAACAATGTGGTTGAATGAAATTGCTAGAATGCCTCTTCCAAGTGGAGCTAAATCTTTGATTCTATGTTTCCATTTCCCCTACTCACCCCTGATATGTCCCCAGACCTATGACTTCAGTAATAATGGAGGTGAGTTAGGTGAGTGTCCTAAGGGTAATGCAAGTGCTGATGGTATTTATTTTTGTCACAAAACAAGAGAGAGGGAAAAAGAGAGACAGAAAGAGAGAGAGAAATGCCCCCCTTTTAATGGAGAATTTCTGCCCCATTAAAGCAATGGAGAATTTCTTCCCCATTAAAGAACAGATTCTCATCCCTGAACATCTTTTCTTTTAACCATTCAATCAGTAAATGTGCCACATGCATGACATCAAACAGTCAAGGTTGTAATGTCCTTGTATGTGTTGATACTCAGTGCCTTCCTTGTTGCTTGAGGCTTACCCAGAGTTTGTTAGCTTAGGAGGCCAGTGTGGAGTGAGGAATTCACCAAGCCAGAGAACCTGAGAACTATAAGCATGTTGCCATGTATACCATGTTAATCTTGGCAAGGGTGGGCAGGCCAGGTTATCACTCAAGCCCTTATCCCCATAAGAAGAATTCCTTGCCTCACCACAGTTAAATTCTTCAACCTCGTACTTCTTACTGTACCACTAAGACTTCAGTGCCACAGACCCAGCTAAGACCCACCCCAGAAGGCAAATAAGTGGGTGTCATGCTTTTCTTGACTCTATTTAAAGATATTCTGCTCCTACTTTTATTGAATTATATCCATACATTTCTATGTTTAATCAACATATGTGTATGTTTACGAATTTCTGTCTTGAATAATAATATTCTTTGATGTTTAAGCTCAATTATGGTGACTACTCTGTAGTGACCACAAAGCATGCCTGCAACCAAATTCTGTGTTTAAAACTGTTCAATATGTGCACCACACACACATGCACACTCTATTCCATTCTCACAAGATACCAACTGGTTATTAAAGATTCACATCAGACTTTAGCCATGACTCAAATTTACAATCATAATACATCATGTCTCCATTTTCATAAAGAATATAATGCTTTAGAAGGCAGCTGTCATCATAGTCACCAAGCATTTGTTGAGCATGTTCTAGAAAGAAGAACCAGAAACACTTGGAAGCTTTATACCTAACTGGAGGACGTAGAAGATAAACAGAAAGGGGAAAAGGCCTGTAAGTAAAAATTTAAAAATTGTACAATCATAAGGGGCCATGGTGGGCATTCCTTTGGCCCTACTCTAAATTTCCTTTCTATAATCCCAAGTTTTAAAATACCAGTTACATTTTAAGATCCAAGTGATTGGCTGCATTTTTCTCAAAGCTTTCCCAAATCCATGTCATTTCTGCCAAATCAGAAGTAATTTCTTAGTTCATCAGCAGTATATCTGCCTCTCTCCTAGGACTCTTTCTACTCCATGTCATAATTATTTTACATACATGTCTTGTTTTCTGGGCTAGACTTAATAGGAAACTTTTGGGGTAACAGAATCCAGATGCCTATGAATCGCAACATAACCTAGCACAAAGCTTTGGCCATAATAGGTAATCAATATTTGAGGATTTGATTATGTATTGTAACCAGGTGACAACTGAAGAAAGTAAGAACTAGAGACACCCATGGGGCCGGTGTCCAACTGAGAAGCTCCACTGGGACCTCCTAGGATGCTCGAATCCTAAAATACGTCCATGCCAGCTGGTAGCTGCTGATCCCAAGTGCCCCCTGCTGTCTCTTATGTGTTGGGCTCTCACTTGGACCACCCTGAGTCCCCTCATCTAGCAACTACAAAACTGATCACCAGCACAGCAGGAGACTTCCAAGACACTGCAGCTGACACCACTGTGATTGCTCCATGCTCCCACGGAACCAGTTATTCAATGTTTTGGATATCACCCCTGGCATTGAATAGTTACTTGCAGGGTTCTGAAAGGAAGAAAATATCTCACTACCTTTCCCAATACAGTGATGCTAATTTAGCATATGATAAACTGAGTTCTATAGAAAAGAATTCACAGGAATGAGTTATCAGTGATCAGATTTCTTAAAAGAAATGGAACCAGAATTCAGCATTGAAGGGAAAGGAATTGTGGAATAAGCAGTTATGGGAGGACATTCCGAGCATGAAAAGAGAGTCACATAAATGCTTGGAAGTGGATCCTCATTTGATGCATTAAGGATCAACTGCATAATTTACAGAGCCTAGTACAAAAGAAACATGCAGAACTACTTGCCCCCAAAGCAGGGAAAAGTCTCTTTCCTTTCTTCTACAATCTCTCTCCCAACCTGTTGTCGTATTTCCTATTTGCTAGTTAATGTTGTGCTCCTGAGGTCACAGAATACTAACAGAGTGCAGAGTCCCACAGGCACCCAGGGCCCCATTTTATGACTCAGCACACAAGACTCATCTTTCCAAGTGTTCATGCCAGGCCCAGTTCAAAGGCAGAGCAGCAGGTAGCTGGAAATCTGCCCCAGAGGTGGGAAGGCAACAGGAGGTGGGACCACATGTAAACCAAGGCTCCAAACACACATGATCCATTTACCATCAGGCTTTGTATACAAACCACAAATGCAGACAGAAACTTATGAAGAGTTTCAAGATGTCAACCACAAAGCATGAAGCCCAAGGGAGGGTCAGCTTCTCAGCACACAGTCCTGGGCAACTGCACTGGTTGCGTGCCCACGAAGCCAGTGCTAGCTGTATACTGAAGGTAATGAGAAACACAGTTAGCTGAAGGTGAGGGTTGATGGAGAGGAGGAAGGAATAAGATGGGATAGGAGAGGAAAGAAGGAATCTGTGTAGATAACCACAATCCATGCCATGCAGCACCCAGGACAATTTCTGTGTCCCAAGACTCTAAATAATAGTAAGCAAATGGTGAAGTTAATCTACTTCTTCAGGATTCTCCCTTTGACTCGACTCACAGAAATGCTACAGAGATGAACTGTTCTGAGATTCTGGGGCAGCTTTTCCACTAACCCAGTGGTTCTCAACCTTCCTAATGCCGTGACCCTTTAATACCTGTCACGACCCACAGGTTGAGAACCGCTGCTCTAACCCAATCCTGTTCCCTCTCCCATCCTCGAAATCACTCTATTGTAATAAAGAATGTAATTGACTTTTTTCACTAATAACTAAGGTAACAGCGAATATATTCTACCTTCTAAAGAGAAACTTATAAAGAGACACTATTACAAAGCCAATATATTCTACCTTCTAAAGAAAAGCTTATAAAGAGATACTGTTACAAATGCTAAATATTCTAGAATAACAGCATATTTACAAGACCAGCGAAGATTCTATTGATAGCAGTGGACAAGGAAATACAGAGAAGCACAAATATTTGGACAGAGACCATGCCCGGTACTCCCTCCGGTTAGCTGCTCCACCATAGCAAGGCTAAGTGCTGCTGCCACTCCAGCCTTCTGCACCCACCATACATAGTAATCTGCAGAGCAAAGATTCCCTGCAACATAGGAGGCTAGGCCTCAGAACTGGCCAAATGGAATTTCTCAGCCACATTTCAAAAAACATGAAATTGGATCTTGATCACTAAGAACCCTGTATTATGATAAAGCAGAAAAAAGCAGACAGACATCTGTTCTGTCTGGAAACACAGACAGCATAGTAATCACAAGTTCTGCCTGGTGCAGAACACTGTGGCCTCAGCTTGGCCAGGCTGCACAGCCAGGCCGGCAGACTGACCGGGCTGCAGTCATCCGAGGAGCAATGGAGGTCACCACCAACAAGGTGGGAAGGCTCTGCCTCTCATCTGCTGAGTGGAGGAACTGAATGGAGCTCCTTCTTCACCACTGTTCCATATTCCTCTTTCAGACCCTGGATTCCAGGAGCAGACCTGGGATCTGAGGTCGTGACCTGAATCTTGTGTTTTTCATTTCCTGAGCCTGTGGTAAGACTCTCTTTCCTTCTCCTTCTAGCTGAATCTTACCTACCTGCCAAGGCCCATCTCTAGAGCTGCATTATTCACTTTCTAATGCATTCATTTGCCAATAATGAGTATTTAAGTTGTACAAAGCAATGTGCTAGTCTTTGGGTGGAAATACAAAGTAATTGTGAGGAAATTCATCCTTTGGTGATGCTTATAAGCCTAACAGGGGACATTAAATAGGTATAATCATATAATTATAGAATAATTCCAATGCAAGACCAAAAACCTGTTAAATACACTACGACAGGTAAGACTGAGACACTATAGAGGTCCACAACAAGGAACAATGTTGCACTCAAGCATATCAAAGGCTTTATTGAATAGGTGGCAGTTGTGACTGGACTTGAAGAACAGGCAGTTCATGGAAGCTCTGGGATGGGTGAAGAAACACAAGGTACTCCCAAAGTAAATAAAGGAAGAAAAAAGTGCAGAGTGTGTACAAAGAACACCAAATACCTTCACTGTGATGAGAAATGGACTTAAAAGGAGAGTCATGAGATAAGAGCTTAGAAAAGGAGTGTGAAGCCTAATCACTGCGTTCCTTCTGGACAGCAACCCAGGAAACAACAACCTCTCTGGGCCCCACTCTTCTGTGACTTTCCCTAATGCCTCTGTTTACCTCACCCTTTGCACTCAAAATGACAGGCATTCAACAAATGCTTGTTGAATAATAAATTAACAAGCTATTCACCGTTAATGTTCCCATACAGTATGACCCAGGGAAATTGTGTAGTATGTTCTAAGTTAAAACTTAGTTGCTTCAAAGTAATCATCTTTGTTTTCTGATGTTTGCAACATATAGGAAGGAACTATGGTTTGCAAAAAGCAAGGTAATGGTGATAATTCATGCATAAGAGCACCTTGAGATACATAAAACAAGTCTTACTTTATGTCACTAATTCAAGTTATTTCAACTGAGAAAGAACCAAAAGCAGATATGCTGGTAGAATTTGGAAGACTCATGTTGCTCCCAGTCTACTGAACAGGCATGTCCACCCCTGTGTCACATTACTGGAAACTTCAGCAGAGGGGCCAGAGATGGCACAAGTTGGAAACAGATCTCGCCAATGACGAGATAAAGCAAATGAAAAACATCTGGGAAACTTAGATTTGAGGCTCCAAGCTGATAATACTGAAAATCTTTTTAAAAATTTAGCTAAATAACAGCAAAATAATAATAATAATAGCTATAATTTTGGGGGTACTTAACTATATACCAGAAATTGCAATAAGTACCTTATAAATATAATTTAATTCTTATAACTACTCTATGAAGTAGGAATTACTACAAATATTTATAGATGAGAAAAATGAAGTATAGAGTTGTGAAGCAACATGACTAGGGTTAAATATCTAGGATGTGGCAGAACTAGGCTTAGAACCCAGTACTGTCCAATTCTAGTCCTAATTAGACCACCTTTCTGAATGAACAGACGTGTTACCAAGAGAAACCAGAACACTCACCAGACACCAACAAGCCATGCCCCTCCCCAAACCTAATCTCTGATAAAAGGGAAACAAGAGCCCCTGGATTTTGCATATGTGCTGATTCTTACCTACTTAAAAAGGATGAGACACCGTACCTGGCTGTGTTACAATCTAAGAATAAACAAGTGTTCACTAGATCCACAAATGAAAGCAAGCTAACAAACATTTTAAAACTCATGAAAGGTGCACATTTTATGCAGACTGGAAAGGGAGAAAGAAAAAAAGTGGCACTCCCAGGTTTAAGTGGTGATGAAGAGTCCTAGAAGAGAGTTGTGGGCCCAAAGAATAAAGAAGACAAAACTAACCCTGTCTTTGGTTCTGCTAAGCATATATTCAACAATTTGCTTTGATCTCTCTATCACTTAATAAGAATAGAGGTGTTTTTAAATTTTTTTAGGCTTCTACCTGAAACCTATGTGGAGATGAGGAAATAATGGGCAGAATGTCACATTTTTACCCTAAGTCTTCTCCAGGAGATCACCTTGTAGATCACAGTCCAGCTACCCCATTTAGTAGTGAGTGACCTGCAAGAAAACATTGTGAGTCTGTATCACCATGGGTATAAGTCACTGCTTTGTACCTCAGTCTCATCTGAAAATTGGAATCATAGAGAGTACCCACCATAAAGGGTTGCTGTGAGGGTTCAATGATCTCATGTATTTATATATATTTTAACATATATGTAAGTACTTCAGCAATGCCTGCCATATAGTCAGCACTATGTATTAGGTATTATTGTTATTTATCATAACCATGCAAATATTAACGATTTTAGAAATCATTCTCATTAAATGCCACCTATCAGTGGTTTGCAGAAAGTCTCCTGAAGTAGGGGTTATTGAATTTATGTAGCAACTTGCTCATGTCTATGCAAATTTTCTAGGGGATTCTGAGGTACTTTTCTGGTGTGTTCTTGACTTTATGGATTTATTTGGTTTTTTTTTTAAATATAAACATTTAATTCATATTCTTCATCTTTCTTTCATCTCATCCACTTAGACGTCCTGACATTAGGGTCAGGAACAAGTGAGGAACTAAAACAACCCAAAGCTGAAAAAAACAAGAAGGTTCTCTCAGTTGGGCAGCTCCTCACCTCCTGCTTCATCAAAGACAGAAAACACATCTCAAATGGGGCGACAGTGGAAGAAACACATATCAAGTCCAGCTGCCTCTTCATTCATTTAAAAAATAAATGTAAAATCAAAATGTCACGCACCGCCCGAAAGTGCTCGCGGTGGTCCCATAAGATTATAATATGGTATTTTACTATACCTTTACTCTGTTTAGATACACGAACACTCACATTGTTATAGCTGTCTACTGTTTTCAGCGCAGTCACACGCTGTGTAGACTTGTACCCTAGCAGCGGTAGGCTACCTCACCCAGGTTCGTGGAAGTGCACTCTCTGTGACGTGTAGCACTAGTAAGTCGCCTAAAGACGGAGGATGAACTCAAAACACATCTTTGTCCTGGTTGTTAACCGACGAGTGACTGTATATTGTGTCGCCTGCGGCCAGACTATGGCCTGGGCAAGAGAAGAAAGCGACAAACTAGAAAGGGAGAGACGGTGCCCGCCCCGAGGAGCTTCAGCAGGGCCGAGGGCCCAGCCTTGCAGAGCGCCTGCCCCTTCCCGTGGGAACAGCCGACCCGGGGTGCAGGCAGGAAGGGGGCTGTCGCGCCGGACCGCTCGCCCCGCCCACTCGCCGTAGGCCCGCCCCTCTGGCGGCAGCGGCTGCGCGGGCCTGGGTGCGCAGGCACGCGGGACGCCGGCTGTCAATCAGGCGCAGGCTGAGCTCCACGAGGCGGAGCGGCGGTGACGCGGCGGCGGCGGCGGTGGCAGCGATGGGACCCCAGCGAGAGATCTGCGGCTAGGCTAGCTGCACTTGCTCCACGGGTCAGGGGATCGGAGGGGGCAGGTAAAGCTACGTGGAGTCCAGGGGAGGTGGCTCTCTATGCCCCAGATGCCTCTCTCCAGGTGTCCCTCCCCTCCCTTCCTCTCTTTCCGTCCTCTCTCCCTACGTCCAAATACCTCTCTCTCTCTCTCTTTCTCTCTGTCTCTCATATACAATACCCAGTCATGCTTATGATATGAACACAAATCTCTACAAAAATCTATGCATATTAAAATCTGTGAAAACATACAAATTAGAGGTAGCCCACTCCATGCTTTGGTGGTTTGTGGTCTGTGTTATATAAGAATTTGGGTGGTGTATAGCTAAAACTTGAGAGTTTTCTTCCTTTGTGACAAGAAAAGTTGCATATTAGGTGAAACTAAAATACACGTATTTGGAGTTTGGAAAACTGTTGTGATTTATTTTCCAGGCTAAATCAAGCCCCCCATCCAGCCTCCCTAGCCTCCCTATTCCTTTGCCATGCCTGAAGGAGGGTGAGTGGTTTGCTATGATATCAGGCCTAGGTCTTTGTGTTGTTAGAAAGGGACTTTGGGGGTGAGGGTCAGACCTGGTCTGTGACCTCAAAGAAAACAGAGCTGGAATTAAACAGCTGGCATTTGCTTGATTGGTTCTTGGCTCTGTGGCATAAATGTTTTCAGAACCTTGGAGAGCTCCTTGGGCTCCAGACCAAGCCAGCCTTTGATGAAGGGCATGTGTGGAATCAATTTCTTAAGAGAAAATGGGGCAAGGACAGACGAAAAGAAGGGAAATTTAACTCAGAGAGACAAGGGAGGGAAGATAGGAGAATGTAATGAATGTAATGACCTATGGTTGGCTTGTTTTTCTTTGCTTATTCGCATCCAGGATCCTAACATAGTTTGTTTCTTTCCCCCAAATCTGCCCAGATACCACTCAGGAAATTTGGGGGGATGAAAAACTGGATTTTGGAGGTTTGGCTATAGTCTATATAGACTGACCCCGGAAATGCTGAAAACAGTTTGTCAGGCCTCAGTTAAGCTTACTCACCTCAAGTCTTCAGGTTCGCCTGCAAATAACTGGGGATCTGTTCATCAGAAAGAATTATTAATGGTTTCTTGAAAAACATGGCCCCAGTTATTATTTTATTTCATATGACTAGAGTAATGAGGAAACCAATAGCCTTACAGTTGGCAATGGCTTTTTAATTAGATTTTGCATGGGCACCTGCTTTTCTTAAGCAGATGGAAAGTAAAATGATTGTGATAGAAAGAAAATGGATATAGGAGTAAATCTCAGCCTGATAAGCAAATCATCCAAAGAGCTTTACTAATTGTAAAATGCATATAAACATATCAGAAAATATAATTATTTTTAAGACTCATATTTTACAACATAGTGGAAAAAGCTTCAGAAAAGATTAATTCTAGAATATCTAGGAAGCTAGTAACCTTTTTACTTGAAATTTATAAAATAAAAATGGATCATTGTACTTGGCATTTATTACTAACCTCATGGAATATAGTTGCATCAAAAAGAATAGCATTTGTATAATGTATTATAGTTTATAAAGCTCTTTTGTTTGTGTCATCTCATTTATTCTATAAGTTACATTAAAAGCCCATTGACAAGTTATAAAATGTTATACTTTTTTGCTTAAAAAACTATCTCTATTCTTGAACAAGAAGTTCTTTGCCAATATTTTTGTCAATATTAAAGTTACTCTTTATAAGTTATATGAATGACTTATGAAATTTGGATGTTAATCTGTATTACATTTTGCAGAGATTTTTTCCTAAATAATATTGAAGAATGCCCCATTAGAAAGAAAGGTCAAAGAGTAAACAAGAAGAAGAAGAGGAGGAGGATTTCAAAGGTAAGACTCAAACTTCATCACAAATAGATTCATAAGCACCTCTTGGTCTATATATAGATAAAGAAGAAATTAAAAGAGAAATGAGTTCTTGTTCTCTTCTCAGTTCGGTTTTGGACTTTATGTTCTATACTAAAAAATATAACTTGAAAGAATAAAGTAATTGATAGTGGTTAAGATAATTGCAGATCTTTCCTTCTCTTCTGAAAATTATAAAAGTGGCTACATATTCACTGAGAGGATTTTACAAAGCTCATAATATAGAGCCATAATCACTACACTGTCTCCCTCCAAATAAAATGTCTCTGAGATGATCCATTGGTAGAAACATATTTCAAGTTTCAAGGTCATGCTTATAATTCCAGAATGCCTGACTTAAAAGTGAAAAAGCTATTAGCAGGCTTTCATGCCTTCCTGCATCTACTGTGATTCTGGCTGAGTCTTTTAAGTGAATTGACCTTTTGGTTTGGTGTTGGATAAGTGGTCTAGATTGTCTCTGTCCCTATACCTTGTCTCTTGGCACTGGCCTTGTGAAAAAGTGGCTCTAATGGGAACTTCATTCTCATTATTTCAGAGTTATTTTATTGGAGAGAAAAGCAGTATGAAAAATTGAGTAATATTTTGAAGGCTGGTGCCTGGCCTCACAACTGACTCACACTTATAGCCCTGGGAAAACACTCATCCTTTCTGTGCCTCAATTTGCTTTCTCTTTTCTCTCAGGAAGACCACAAAGACAAATAATATAATGTCTCTGATGTCCTTAGAGTGCCATGAGGCAAAAAGACTTAATTCTGTTTTCATTGCTATGAACATTTGTAAAATAAAATAAAATGTAACTGCATATATTAGACTTCAATTCAAATTTCAAACAAAAAATTGATACTACAATGTCTCGGCACATGTAGAGATCACAGTAGCACATATGTGGGTTTGCCTAATGAAGGAATTGTTCATGAGAGTCTCAACATTTGTACTCCCTCCTGTTGTGAACACCTCTTTATGCTGCTCATTTAGTTGCATTTGTTGCTTCCTGAGTGTCTCCTTCTAATTCAAGAGTGCAGTAAGAGCAGACTTCACCCCACTCATCTCTGTAAACGTTATTTATCTCACAGGTACCTGGCAGACAGTTAGTGCTTTGGAAACATTGAAAGAAAGGAAGAGTGACAAACTCAGGCCATCATCTTTCTACCAACCCATGAAAAACCCTGTGCTTATAACTTACAAAGTACTGGAGATTAAAGTGGTAAACACAAGAGGAGTCTCTGCCGACATGGAGCTTATCAGCATGCATATGGCCTATCAGATCACAAGCAAATAAACCACACATGGACTGTAGGCAGTAACAAGTGCTATGAAGAGAAAAAAGGCTGCACAAGGGGATAAAAAATGAAGGAAGGCTGATATTTAGATACAATGATTGTAGAAAACCTGTCAGAGAATTTGGAAGGGAGCTACAGCACAATGTTCTCCTTCCCTTGGTCCCCCGGATATGATAGGTGTGCTATATTGGTAATAAGTCAATATTCATTTAATGTGTAATGGTGGGCCAGGTGTGGTGCTAATCTTAGCACACCAGGAGGCTGAGACAGGTGGATTGCTTGAGCTCAGGAGTTCAAGACCAGCCTGAGCAAGAGTGAGGCCCATCTCTACTAAAAATAGAAAAACTAGCCAGGTGTTTTGTGGGCACCTGTACTCCCAGCTACTCAGGAGGCTGAGGCAAGAGGATTGCTTGAGCCCAAGAGTTCGAGGTTGCTGTGAACTGTGACACCACGGCTCTCTATCCAGGGCAACAGAGGGAGACTCTATCTCAAAAAAAAAAAAAAAGGTGTAACTGTTCATGCAATTGAGACAGTTGCTATGGACAGATTATAAAAAGAAGAGCTGGATCCTCACTTATCAGCACCTAGGAAGAATGAAAACATCTTCCTCTTCATAAATGACCAAAGCACTGCACAGGAAGGTTGCTTGTGCATCCATCATAACCAGGCTGGCAGGGAGGATGCAACTAGAACATTCATGAAATGAATAATAATGTAGACTAATTTAAATACAATGCTAGACAGTGTTTTTACGCACCCTCTCTTTTCATGCACCTCCTGAGATAAGGCTTTCTCTAAAGAAAGGAGCCCTCTAGGATCTGTTGCTTAACAACAGTCATAGATTTAACATTACCATTTTTGCTGTTGCTACTACAGCTATTGAAGTACAGACATAAGAATTCTCATGAAATCTTGCTCCCTAAGTAAATACTGAGCCCAGCTAAAAAGCCTTTGCACATATCTTCGGTTTCTGTTTCAATGATTGTTCATTGTATCTAGTTTAATAATTGCTCAGCTTTCAAAGTGACTTTAGGAAGTGACCTCACATGTCTTTTTTATAATACTGAGGTATCAATCAACAAGCAGGTTCCAAATAACTGTAGTATACTCTGTATTTGGACAAAAAGTTCCTGGCTTCTCTATGAGGCATATAACTCTCTTGAGATTTTGAAAGTCTAAAACCCTCACTCTTAATATGTTATATTTTAAAATTCTTGTGTTCTTCCCAGTGATCATTCTGCTCTAGGTATGAATTACAACTAGTTATAAGTTTGGGAAAATGTCTGAAACCTCTTAGACTCTCCGAGACTACTATTTTAGGCAACATACATGACATTGAAGGAACTTATTAAACAAACAATATACAAACAAACATTCAATCTACTTAGTAGCAAGTAAGTAACCCAACTATCAGCTTATATGACACTTTAAACTGAAGTAAGAATTTGAGACTGACAATTAATGTGTGTATGGAAGGAGGTGGGAAGTCAGTAAACCTAGTTCTTTGTCCAACAAACATTAATTGACTAATTCCATAGAGTCATAGCCAAAAAAATCCTGAACAGTTGCACCCAGAAGAAATTAGAGGTTAATCTGTTCCAACTATCTTATTCTAAGGATGATGAAACCATAGCCCAGAAAGGTTAACATGCTTGTCTGAAACCCTATGACCAGTAAATTACAAGCCAAAACCTAGCATTCAAGTCCATTCTCTACTGTATGTGGTTGGCACAAAATAGGCCAAGTTCTTGTCATGCTCTGTGCTTCTGGAGGAGAAAGTAAGCCCCTTTGGTATTTCCTCTTTGGAGTACATCTAACATCACTAAAAATCCATGACTTAAAGTAGAGCCTTCAATCACTCAGGTTCAAAAACATTGAGGACACTTTCTATCTCTTTTATGATTTTACCCATCTTATTTTTAACAAAGTTGGACAATTAGGTCTTATAAAGTGGGAATATGTAACCTAGGGTGCTGGGAACAAGCTGTGCAGGAAATGACTACAGTATCTCATGAGGTCCTTCTCTGCATCCAAGCTCAATCCTGAGAAAGAACGACTTCAACATCTAAGGAAAATAACTCTTACTGTTGCCACGAGAGATTTTTAAAATTCATATTACGTCGATTTGTGTCCTGTTTTCATGTTAAAGTCTTTGATGCCTTGTAGAAAACCTAAAAATATATATTTAGATGAGGTGGTTCTGACTGTGCAAGTTCATGATTCAGCCCATAATCCTACTTGTTGTATTAATTGTCATCTTTCTTCTGCTCCCTGACTCATGGTGTAACCTTTAGTAGAAGATTTTTCCATGCCTCAGTTTCCTCAATGACAAAGCAGACTTAGTAATACTGATCACATCTCCCCTTGACCAAAATTTTTATTAGAATATCTTAAAAGAAAAGTGCCTTTATAATCATTCTGCCTGTGTACCAATGGTACTAGGTTCAATTATTAATCATCTTCATTGTGCAAGCCTTAAACAGAAGGTACTAAAGAGATCATCCTGGCACTTAAACTATAAAAACTAGGTTAATATTCTTTTGATCTGTCAGACTTTGCTGCTCTAATCAGGCAAAGTACATCTGAAAGTTTGACTTTTCATAAAATAATATCCTTCTGAATATTTAAAAGTAAGAAATAAGAATCCTACTTTTGCCTCCCTGCACTTTCTTCCTGGGTTATTTCTTTAGATCAGGGGTCCTCAAACTACGGCCCGTGGGCCACATGAGTTGGCGTGAATTGTATTTGTTCCCGTTTTGTTTTTTACTTCAAAATAAAATATGTGCAGTGTGCATAGGAGTTTGTTCATAGTTTTTTTTTTAAACTATAGTCTGACCCTCTAGTGGTCTGAGGGACAGTGAATTGGCCCCCTGTTTAAAAAGTTTGAGGACGCCTGCTTTAGATAGTAGCTATGCCTGACACAGGAAAAAGGCACGGGCACTAAATGAAATATTGGCCAATAGTTAAAAAGGTGATTGCCTGCTTCCATCATTTTTCTAAGATGAGGGCCGTGTTTTCCTCAATTTGACCACATTTTCTAACCAAAACTCATTTGTGGCTATGGGTACATGTTTATAAGATGTTGTTTTTTTTTTTTTTTTTTTTTTTTTTTGGAGAGACAGAGTCTCACTCTATCGCCCTCGGTAAGAGTGCCGTGGAGTCACAGCTCACAGCGACCTCCAGCTCTTGGGCTTAGGTGATTCTCTTGCCTCAGCCTCCCAAGTAGCTGGGACTACAGGCGCACGCCACAACGCCCAGCTAATTTTTGATGCAGTTCCGCCGGGGCCGGGTTTGAACCGACCACCCTTGGTATATGGGGCTGGCACCCTACTCGCTGAGCCACAGGCAACGCCCAATGCCTGGCCA
Organism: Perodicticus potto; assembly: GCA_963574655.1. NCBI lineage: Eukaryota > Metazoa > Chordata > Mammalia > Primates > Lorisidae > Perodicticus > Perodicticus potto. The sequence continues at coordinate 61,953 of CAUYRH010033103.1, read as the reverse complement.
TTTTTTGGTTGCAGCTGTCATTGTTGTTTGGTGGGTCCCGGGGGCTGAATTCGAACCCGCCAGCTCAGGTGTACGTGGCTGGCGCCTTAGCCCGTTGAGCCACAGGCGCCAAGCCAGCAAGAACTTTCTTTACAGACTCTATATACAATTGGTATGTAGAAGTAGAGGTTGCCATTAAAAAAGCCTGAAATATTGGTCATTGGTTTCAGGTTAAGTGATGAGAAACCAGAAAACTCTTATAGGAAGTTGGACAAATGGCAACTCAAGACATGCAGTGCTGAAACATTTGGTAAGAAAAAAGTCACCTGTGATAACTTAGAAGGTAGAAAATGTACCTACCAAACTTCTTTTAAAAAAGGAATTTTGCTGGTGTGAATTGGTTTTATCAGATGCTTTTGATAAAGGGCTATTGGAAAGATATGCACCCTGCTATCCTCTCAAAAATCCATTCATTGTTCTGTGAACATGATTGAAGGGAAACATAAGAGAAAGTTCCAGGACTTTAAGAATTTAAAAATGAAATCTTTTTTTTACCAAATTAAGGTTGGCTACTAAGACACAGTCTCCTAGCAGAGACCAAATCAAAGATACAATCATTAGCCCATTTGCTGAATACTCCAGTTGTATTAGCATGGCCCCCAAAGAAATCTCTTAGTTGCACAAAATGGCCTGGGAAAGGAGACCCAGAATTGGGTCTTTTGGGAACTCAGTGTACCTTATTATTGAGTTTAGAGAGGGAAGTGCCTGAACTGAAGGTAATTGTGGGAATGCTGCATGTCCATGGAGCTGACTAAAATCAAATAGATTACATAACAGATTCAAAAAGGATGAATCACTAACCACACTTTAAGTTCAATTAAAATAGACTATGGCTATCTGAGAGCTAATATGGTTCTTGGCATTGATCTTTTTTATGGGCAGAAAACAGGTTAAGAAATCTGCTCAGCCATCAAGGCTCTACCTTCTAGAGCAGTGGTTCTTAACCTTCCTAATGCTGTGACCCTTTAATACAGTTCCTGTGGGTCGTAACCCATAGGTTGAGAACTGCTATTCTAGAGTCTTCCTCAGAAGTAGTCAAGGGGGATAACAGATAGTGCAGGTTCAAGAGGGCGGATCCAGAGCTATGCAGACAACAAATTGGGGAGTTCTCCCTGGGAGCACCACAGAGACCAAACTAATATCCTCTTGTTCCAGCACAGGGGTCCTAACAATATCTCCCCAGCAGGATATTAGGACTGGCATGGATTATTGTGGACCTTCTCCTCATCCTCTATACAGAAGGAAATTTTATTGAGTTTATCCTGTCTTACTTTCTCTACTGTGTTTCTGTTCACCCTCTGGTGCCAGAAGAACATGCTCCAGATAGTGGGTGCTCCATGGGAGCCTGGGTCACAAAATGTGAGAAATATAGCTTGGCTGTGATTAGCCTAGCCTGGCCAAGCCCAGCAGAGTCACGGCTGACTGGCAGACACTCAGTGGAAAATAAGTGATAGCTACTGTAAGCTCTTCAAATTTGTAGCACATTTTTTACCACTGATGATTACAATATTCAGTCTGACAGCCATAGCCTGTTGCTACCCACAGACTCCAGTGCTCTCTCTCAGAATTGTACATAGCAGCTTTGGCCAATGGAGAGTGCAAGTTACCTATGGAACTTTAACTTTTCTGATAGCCATATTGAAAAAAGCACAAAGAAAAAGATAAAAACTACTTTAATAATACATTTTATCTCACTCAACATATCTAAAATTTCAACATGGGATCATAAAAACATAAACATGAGATAGTCCACATTTTTGTTGGCATTAAGTCTCCAAAATCTACCGTGTTTTCATACTTACGACACATCAACTTGGATGAGCCAGCCATAGGTTAAGTGCTTGATAACTATATATGGCCAGTGGTCGCCTCATAGTGCAGTCTACAAAGTAATTCTTCTCCTAACTACACCTTCCACAAGTGACAAGGACACTAGATTTGGAATCAGAAGGACGGAGTTCTAGTCCCTGCTCAGATGAACTGTTTATAGGACTCAGAGTTGGGCTAGGACTGAAAGTCATGTTGTATTGTTCAGAGCATTGAAGAATTGTCAAACCAATAGTGAATACTGAATCAGTTTCAGGTCCTTTGTTGTAAATGACAGAAACCAACTAAGGCTAACTTATGCAAAACAAGGGAGGAGAGTTGGGGAGTTCCCTGGAAAGATCTCAAGAGTTCACAACACTGATAAGAGAGTGGCTGGCCAGTTTGGGGAACAGTAGACACAACCACACTCATTTGCTGGAAGGATTCTGCTGTAGGCCCCTCACCTTGGGAAACCACCATCACAGCTTCTAACAGCCACAGCTACAAGAAAAGAACTCAATGCCTCTGGTCTTTCTGCCATTGGTACTATTTTTAGTGTCCTGGGAGAGCCCAACACCACACCTGACTCCTGGAAGCCAGGTCCAGGATAGGGAGAATAACCTCCCTTTAATGCCTCACTGCCAGCTTCACCAGTGAGTGCCTTAGGACATAGGCACTCATCTGAGTATAAAGAAGTAACAAGAATTAGCTTAAAGTTAATACTGTTGTATTTTCAAGGATCTTACTATGCAATTTGATCTTGGAGGCATTGATTAGATAATACTTTCCACCTCAATTCTTACCAGATATAAAAGACCTAAGAGCTGTTAGTGGGTTTTCTGAACTTCAAGGTCCCAGAGAGTAGCAAAGGTCATGTATTGTGATGTCAGGATCCTTGAAATATTATCAAGTAATATCAATACACCTCATTTAAAAAGAATAGCAACAAAATTATGCTATTTCTAGATATCTACTTTTTAAAAATTAAAATTTCATAGTTTCCTTTTAAAATTCTTGAAATTTTCAAAAGTGTTCATAGATAAGATTTCTAGTAAAATAAAAATTAAAGTGAACATAGCATATCACATAGAATAAGAAGAGAATTAGTCAAAAGACGTGAAAACCTCTCCAATTCTGCACCAATAACTTGTTGTATGCACTGGCTTCTCACAATATGTGTATTCTTTCTCCCAGGATTTTTCTGTACCTCTGTACAAAGTAAAAATGAAATCTTCTCCCCAAATCCTATAACACCAAATTAGATCTGTACTGAAATCCTAAGATCCTATTCTTGTATAATTTATCAAAATCATTTCTATTATGGTGATATTGCTATTGCTTTGTGATGATATACTATACAAAATGCCATTATCAAGGAATTACATTCTGTAAACAATGAATATAGTAGCAGTCGATTAATGTATGACCATTGATTTATTGAATACATTTATTTTTGGGGTTCTCAAAAGCCTTTATAAATCCACTCTATACTCCAGGGAAAATAATAGCACTAGCCCTCCAAAAGCAGGTATGGTTCAAGTCCTCTTTTGCTCTTAGTAAATGTTGTTTCTAATTCCACCCCAGATTCTGAAGACCAGATTGTGGGAAGGAGAAATGTTATGAAAACAGAATCAGGTAAGTGATGAACTATTTCCACAGTTTTCATAACAAATAGCAGAGTGAGGACCATGTAGGAAGAACAGTGAAGGCACACTCTCCTCCTACATCACCTGAATCTGTGCAAGTCATACAGAAGGCATGCCATCTATTATTCACTGAGGGAAGAAGGAAGTGGGACTTCAGCCATTCCTTCAAGTGAGTCAGACCCAAGGCTTTTCTGCTTCTTTCAGTCTCCTTTTGGCTGAAATACATTTAAAAGAAATATGTGCCATTTGGAAAGCATCTTCAATGTTAAGGCGGCAAGAACTCTGTAATTGTCACTTTTTCTCTAAAATGATCAGACAGAAAAAAGAAATATAATACACTAAATGTAAATGAAAATTTGCAGGATCCCAGACCAGGAAATCTTACATCAGTTGCTAGGGGGAAAAGGACTATTAAAATAAACATTAAAATGCATTTTTAGTTATTTAGGTTTCAAAACAGCTGTGAGAACAACTGTTGACTACTATCCCATGATGATATTCTATGCTAGTAAGACTTATTTTCAACCATAACTTAGAGGGATATAAAAGAAAAAGATGTTACAGCTAATATGATTATAAAAGGGAGAGTGCTCATCTGCTTAAAGAATCATCAGGTCCAGGGGAAAATTACAACATGCTTTTTTGTTTTGTTAAATAACCAGACAAATGTATTTTATTAGCAATAGAAACCTTGGCTATGGGCATTTCTTAGGAATTAATGAGTAACTGACATTTACAGCCCAAGGCAAAATTCTTCCAGCCTTTCAGAAATCCCCAGGAAATGCCCTAGGCAGGCCTTGATCATGATTGCTCAATTATTATTACTTCTCTATTGGGGAAGATACTTTTGGTGTTCACTGGTACCCAATGGTTCCCTCTGCCCTTTCTGGGTACAGGGAAGACTGTATTTCTTAGTGTCCTTATAATTAGTTGGGGCCATGTTTCAGCTAATGAAATAGAAATAGGAAAGGCATTATGACTAATGGAGTGAATTCGTGAAAAGCATGAGTCTCTGGTCATTCTTGACTTGCTATGGATACCAATGAGCTTAAGGCAGGGAAGCCAAAAGATCAAAGCAGCCGGATCCCTACACCACAGGGACCTACAGTGGACACTGTCTAAGTGCAAAATAAACTCATATTGTGTTAAACCACTAAGATTATGCAGCTGTTTAGAATAGCACATAACCTAGCCTATCAATTACTTAAAATTTGAATTAAAAATATATCATTCTAGCAAAAATATTTAACTAGCCTCACTAGTTCCTCTTCAGAGTAGAATCATACTCTTGGACACAGTAGTCCTGGCACTTCAAGAACCAACTTTTGAGGTGGGATCAGGTGGAAAAGACACCAACCCAGATATAGGCAGATACCAAACTCATTAAGCAACTGGTGGACTGTGCTGCAAGTTAAATATTTGTGATGTCAGGAAATTTTCACAGAGAGGAAAAACAAAAATGACTTATGAGTGTAAACTGAAGCAAGTTACGTAGCCTTCTAAGACTCAATTTCATTATCTGTAAAATAAAAATGCTATGATTGCCTAATGTAGCAGATGCTGTTGATGCTGGCCAGTATCCTCTCTGGCCTTACCAGCACAGTGCATGTTGGCCAATTTCCTATGGCCAGCATCTGTACCTCTTTGCCTAATAGCTTTCTCTGGTGGTTGGAGCCTGCTCTGCCTTCATCCACAGTGGCCAGATGTTTTGGAGAATTAGCATCCCCTATGTGAAGCCATCAAAACAAATGCTGGGAGTTAATGCATAACACCCCAGCTCTCTTCCTTCATTCCTGAGGTGAAGATAACTAGTTTCTGAGAGGGATCAAGCTATGGTTTTCCTCAGTACTACCATGTCTGATAACCACTGATTGTCTGCTTTCCCTTTGTGGTGTCACATGTCACTCTTGTCCTAGGATCACTGAAATCCTTGTCTGACAAGATGCCTCTGGGACAGAGAGGCAGAACTCACCTTGGGGGTAAATGGGAGAATTCAGAACAGAACAACAGCAAAATCCATACTTCTGTGCCCTATCCCAGAAAGTACTTCATATATGTTAGCATTTGTTATTACTTTTGCTATTTATTATGAACTTTGGGAGAAAACAAGAGACAGGAAAGGCTTCAATAAAATTGTATGACTAATGCAGGCTGGCATTGTGGAGTAATGGGTAAATAAAATGGGCTAGAGTTAAACCAAATAATTAAGCAACAGCTTTTTCCTATTTGTTGAAAGATAACAGGTAGTTCTTAGGAGAGAAAACAGAAGCACTCAAAAGTGCCACCAGCACCATCGAGAGGGCAACAGGGAAGATTAGCACCACAGCCAGGAGCTGAGGTACTAGACTGGGTAGGCTGGATAGAACATCCCTGAGGGTTGTTAGCAAGTCACACACACACCAGAAGCATGGTAATCATCATGTACAACACACAACACAAAGAGGACAATCATCAGAGAGGCCTGCATTGCATTTTCCACAAAACATGAGGAATATGTGTCACAGGCCAGTTCTGATCATGGGACCCAAGCAGTCAGCTCCCAAGTTACTGTACTCAAAAAATTCCATCCCTACATGCAACAGAGTTTATATGTTATTCATATGTGTAAACAGCTTACATATATTGTCTACAAAGCAGCCAGCCCCAAGAAATTGCCAGTTTATTCACAGGTCTTCCTCAAAACCAGTCCTTGTAGATGGTCACAACCCAGTAAAGAAGGCCACTGTGTGTGTTGTGCTCTCCAACCTTGCTGGAGCAGCCTCAGGCTCAGGCACAACTGACTCCCGGAACAGGCGCCTCCAACTGGTAGAGGAAGAGGAACATAACAGGAGTTTAAGGAACATCACCATCCAATCCCTTTTCATGAATGCCAGGGTGTCAGGACAGGGCAGGCGCTAAGCCTCAAGGCTCAGGCCCATTCCTTAGGAGAGAAATGGCCCCACCACCTCATCTGTGAGAACTCCCTGGGGAGTCATCTGTTCCTTCATAAGTTTGAAGGAGCCACACTCAAGGCAACTTCTATGTATGAAGCACCAACAATACTTGCCTCACGTGAAGTGGGGAATGTCCCCATGTGGTCTCTGGGGCCAGAAGGGCCTGTCTCCCCCACCAGCCTGTGCACTTTCTGAGTGGAGGCCTTCCCTTCAGCACCTAGAACATGCCTGACACAACAGTATTCAAAAATTGTTAGTGGGAAGGATGTTAAATAATAATAAAGTTAGGCCAGGCATTTAACCTCTCTGAGACTAAGTTTTCTCATCTAAAAAAAATGAACTTAACTGCTCTTTGTTTTTTTCACTTAAAAGTATAGAATGCTTCATGAATTTGTGTGTCATCCTTGCACTGGGGCCACACTAATCTCTGTATCATTCCAATTTTAGTACATGGGCTGCCGCAGCGAGCATGAAGTTAACTGCTTCAATTGAGGTTGTTATGAGGAGTTAGAAAAAGGCAAGTGTAAAATGCCTGCCACACAGTAATGCTCAGTAAACAACAGCCTCAAAAACAACAAAGTAAAATGTGCAATGGATTAAGTTCAAACATACAGAACACCTTTTCTGTGCTAGGCACTAAGAATTCAAAGGCACTAGGCATTCAATGAGCCTAAAGCTTTCAAACATGAAATAATGCACAGCTATTAAAAAGCTGTAAGTGAAGAAATCATGTAGAACAAGACTGTATAAAACTATGAATGTCTTGATAAGAGGTTTGAACCTGGCACTTTTATCTTCTGGCAGGAGGAAGCAACCGAAGATTACTTATAAGCAAAGTGACATCATTGTATCTATGTCTTAAAAATAAGATTCTTGAGGCCACGTGGAGGTTTGAGTGAGGGGAAAGTCTGGAAACAGGGCAATTAAGACATGAAATGCTTTAGGTTAAAATGATGGCGACTAGAACTAGAGCAACAGGGATGGAGAAGAAAGACTAGATTTGAGGCCCACTGTGAAGGCAGAGTGATGACTAATTAGACGTAAAATGGGACCAAGGTCTAGAGTATAATGCTGGGTTTCTGCTTCTATCTTCCTAGTACAGTTTAACTTTCTTAGAACAGAGATTGAGGGCCTTTGTAATCGGGGGTCTACTACTATTTAAGCTTCAAAATCTTTCCTTGACCCCCATGTGCCCTAGTTTCCTAGTTACCTTTGGGGGTGAATTTCTGGACCTCATTTTGGCAATGAGACGGACTCAAAAAGAGCTTCACACACACACACGCCTGTACATGTGTATACATACATCCCCCCCACACACATTTGGATTAATGACTACCAAAAGAATTTAATCTTTCAAACTTTCCTCCCGTAAGTATCTTATCAAGGGATGAACTATCTTTATAAATTCTATTGAGGCCAGGCACTAACACTTTGGGAGGCTGAGGTAGGAGGATCACTTGAGGCCAGGAGTTTGAGTCCAGCCCAGGCAATATAGTGAGACCCCATCTCTCTAGATAGATAGATAGATGATTCCACTGAGACAGAGCAAAGGGCTATAGATAAATTCCTAAGATTTTACAAACCTTTTCTCCAAGTTTTAGGAGGAACACCAAAGTAGCAAGTTTACTACTTGTGTGTGTGTGAGGGGGCCTTGCACAGTGGTCACCTAGGGCATCTTGGCTTTACTATTGGAAGACCTTTAGGTACCTTCTCAGAACCCCTGGGCACTGTGGCATCCAGTAGAAAATCCTCTGGGCTCCATTAACAGGACCAGTAACTCAGTGTGGCACCTTCTATGTTCCAGTTTCTAATGACGATCACATCCGTGAGGCCCTTCTAGCCAACACTTCTACTGATCTATGGAAATGGAGCAAATGCTCCATTACTGAAATTACATTTGAAGGGGAAAAAAGCCAGGACAGTCTCATAGGTATGCATGACTAAATTGTTTCCTGCATCAATGCAGTACAGTAATTCAGAGGAAGCAGAGGGTCTAAATTGTAGAATTATTTTAAATTCAGTTTCATTCATTTTAACTGCTCAATTGAATTGCTAACAAAGTGGTTTCAGGGAGAGGCCCTGCCAAGTCTACTTTAATAAAGAAAAAGAGTTCATTTGTAAATAGTGACATCAGTGGTATAGAAGTCCTTAAAAATATTTTGCTCGTGTAAGGAGGCAAAACATGCCCCTACAATGCTATTTACATTCTTCATTACTCCACTGACACTTTTCTCATAGATGGTACAAGAGTAAATTTCAGCCCAAGCCAGGTCACTTAATCATAAATTCTAAATGAGTAAAATTCAAATGGAGGCATTTACTGAATCCAAGCACAAATTCTAGACAAAAAGAATCAGTGTTTGGGGTTAGGTTAGAAGGGAGAGAAGAAAGAGGGTCTATTGCATAGAGATCTCTTGGTTCACAAGGCCTTGACTCTCACTCTAACCACCCGATTTCACCTGCCTGCAGTAGCTCAGGAGTGCAAGGGCATCCTAGGTGGTCTTTCATGGCCACACCACCTAGTCATTCAGGAGCTTCTCAGAAGCAGAGCTCCACACCCGTGTCTCACCCCTTTAACATGAAAGGAAGCTGTGCATGGACCACAGGAGAGAAAGTAAATCCAATGCATTTTTAGAGACTTACAAAAAAGAGCCACTTACATTAATCATTTTGGTGTAAGCACTAACTGTAGAATGTTTGTGTGTTTTCATTGAATCCTGTCTACCAGAGATGAGGGTCTCCCTATCATTTGCTCTCAAGGACAACTAGCCAGCTAGTTACCCAATTTATTTCTTTACTGTTATTCTAGTAACCTGTGTGTTGGGAGTGTGAAGTCAAGGCATCCCTCAGCCTTTTCTTCACTAGGACAAGTGACTCATACTGCTGAGAGATTTCCTAACAAGCCCTGTCATCCACAGTCTGACTGCAGTTCACAGCCATGGCCAGCACCACTGCATGAGGTGATGCCTCAAAGCTGGCTGCTCGCTCTCGGTCCACAGGTCTGCATCTTTCTGTGAAAGCTATGTCAGCTTCCATCACCTCAACCTAGAGATGTGTTGGGGAAAACCAAGTAAGAGGAAGTATGTTGAAGGAGCAGAAAGCAGCCACCTGGGATTTAGTTCAGGAGCTCATGAGCTGAAAGGATTTTTGTCTTTGACCTGTCTACATGTTCTTTAAAAAACAAACAAACAAACAAAAAACTTAGGGTCTTTTTTTAAAATGTCAGCACACATGTGCGTATTGCTGCAGTTGTATTTTGATCTTGGCAGCCCTATGGAGAGGTGTGGGAGTACGCAGAGACTGCTGAGGCCCTTTAGCAGTGGCGCCCAGCTACTAATCAGGGGGTTGGGACCTTCTCACCTGTTGACCAGCTGCTGCGGCTCACTCCTAAATTTTATAATCATCAATTGCAATGTGTAGCTGGTCTGCAACCTCAATCAGCTGTCAGGTATTTATTTCTAATAGAATATTAGAATTTTTAAAAATAATTTGTCAGAAATTGAGGGCTGCTTGACCATCCTGAAGTCATGGACATGTCCCTCTCCCTGAGGAATACCGAGACCATTATGTTCATTAAAAATCCTTTCATAATGACATCCCTACTATCAAAAGGGCACAGAGATGATTGACCTTGGCATCCAGGATTGAGGCAGCATTATTTTTCTTGATTACCAGCAGCAGAATAGAAGGGAAATTATAAAGCCATTGAGAGGATTAATACAGCCTTGATCTCTCTCTCCTGGCTCTTTATCTCAACTGATTAAAATTCTGCAGGAAAAAAAATGGTCAAGTAGCATACGCCGGCTGCCACAGACAGATACGGTATCAGCCCCATGCATCAGCTGGCTGTGACAGCCGTGCAAAGGTTAATTATGCATGCTGTATATAGTTTTAATCACTTTAATCAGAGCACTGTTCTGCTACAGCCCAGGCTATAACTTCTCTACAAGCAGGGGAAGCACTTCAGGCATTGCAGTGTTTGTGTAGGGAAAGAAAAGGGAAGAAAAATGGTACATTAACCACAAAAAGAAAGATAATGCAAAAGCTCTTGACTGAACAACAAGATTAAACCGGGTGTCCATCCTGGATATGCAGTGAGTGGCTAAGTGAACTAAGCACAGGGGTGGGAATAACACTGGCTGCCTGAGCCCATGCAGAAGCAGGATCTCTGCTGCCAAGATTCTGACACATAGCCTGGCCCCTGGAAAAGGCAAGATGTCCAGGAGTCAGGGGTGCTGTGGTCTCTGCCTTCGATGAGTTTTGAAGTCATGAGCAAGGGGCTGAGGCCCAGGAATTGCAGTGTTTGTGCAGGGAACACTTGGCTGCCCAGTTGTTATGCCACACACTGTGCAGGTGCTTCTAATGCCCTGCAAGCTTCCCAGGTGCAGGGTCAAATTTGTTATTTTACCTCCAGCTTTACCCAATAACTGCAAGATTAGTACCAAATAATGACTTGACTCAAACTACTGGTTTTGACTTATGTCAAAGCATTTGGTATTAGGTTACAGTAATATTGTCTCAATCACTCATCTCTGCAAGCACCATGTTTTATACTTACAACTTCTTGGTGTGGCTTCACTGTCAAGTAGTAATATTAAAACTTTTTATTCTTGTGGATAATTTAAAACTATGCAAGTTACTGCATACAGAATATTATAAGTAAATTGCCCCCAGAGAAGGGTAATTGTACAAGTGAGACAAACTGGGCACATTCTCCAAGAGAGAAATTACTGACTGTCTGATATAAAAGTTGTAGTCCAAGTGATTGTCAGGACAGTTTTACAGTTTTCATTGTGATCATCTATATTAGAAAATGTTAATTACATTTTTTTGATCTTGACCTGAGTGGTGATTACATAGGCATTTACTTTATGATAATTCATTCAGCTAAGATTTTTATACTCTTCTGTATCATGTTGTACTTCCAATCAAAAAATTTTAAATGTCACAAGCCAGCACTGATGTGGGGGGAAAAATAACAATATTTCCTTTAGGAATAAAAAGGGTGACGATTTCAATATAAAAAAAGTAGGTGAGAGGAAAGCAACAAACAAGAATTTAGGAGTCTCCTCTCTCAAACCTTCTGACTGAAGACCTCACTTTGCACTCCTACAGAGAGAAGATTACACAAAATAATAATTAAGATTTCATTATGATTCTAATAAATACAATTTAAATAGCTGTCATAGGAAAAGGACTTAGTTTGTAGTTAAAATCAAAGCATTTATTTTTTAAATAACTGAATTTTTTTACTTCATTGTGAAGAAAAGTTTAAAAGACATTATTTGATTTTGAGGGAGAAAATGCTCTCATTTATCAAAGGATAACAGATATGTTTTATTTTACTCATAAGCTCCTGAATGTGGAGATAGGGATATTATATATGCTTTAATAGGAGTATATGTAACTTAGAACAGTCTTTCCCAAATGAATTTGGTAATATGTTTCATTATTTAAAATATGTGTTTTCTGTTCCAGCAAATTCACCTTTTTTTTTTTTTTTTTTTTGAGACAGAGTCTCATTATGTCACCCTCGGTAGAGTACCATGGCGTCACAGTTCACAGCAACCTCAATCTCTTGGGCTTAAATGATTCTCTTGCCTCAGACTCCCAAGTAGCTGGGACTATAAGCACTGGCCACAACGCCCGGCTATTTTTTGTTGTTGTTGTCTTTGTTGTTTAATAGGCCCAGGCCAGGTTTGAACCCGTCAACTTTGGTTTATGTGGCTGGCTGAGGCCCAGGGATTGCTAGCACCACTGTGCTACGGCACCAAGCTCAAATTCACTTCTAAGAATGTATTCTAGGAAAATAACTAAAGATACAAGGATAATGCAGTTCATTGTAGTTTGCTAAAAGTAATGTAAATTTTATTGTGAATAAATAAATTTAGAAAGTCTATATATTGGCATTCTATGATGGAGTTATTTACTGTCATGGAAACATGGCTGTGATAGAGCCCTGGGACAAGAAAGTTCTAACTCATTGCCTTTAGTGTAATACCCATTCTTGTACCAATTTGTTTATTTATTTATTTTTTTAATTTTTATTAAATCATAATTGTGTACATTGGTGCAATCATGGGGCACAATGTGCTGACTTTATGTACAATCTGAGATATTTTCATTGAACTATTTAACATAGCCTTCATGGCCTTTAAATCACTATATGAAGACATTTATATTCTACATTTAGTAATTTTCACTTGTACCCTTGTAAGATGCACCGTAAGTGTGATCCCACCAATCATCCTCCCCCCTCCCCTCAGATGGGCAGTTCTTAAAGAATGTGGCTGAGTAAGGACAAAAACCTTAAAATGAAGTGAACCAAACTTTTCCTTTGTTTTCAATAAAACCACTTACAGTCCACTTAAGAAAAAGCAATATTAAGTGGGACTTACACTGTCCCCTAAATACATGGATTTTGTAAACTTGCTCACCAAAAGCAGTAGTGTAGTGATCATTTATTTGTGTGTTTTTCTGCCAATATCCATCTCTTCTTATTCTGGAAACATTTCTGAATTTCCTTTGGACAACTGTGCACTTCCTTCCTCTTCTCAGCCTATGTGGTTCAAATTGGATTGACCCCAGCTGGCTCCAGGTTTAACTAATCAGATTTTTTTATCACTCAGGGCATAGGGGACAGACCCAAATTCAATCTAATGAGAGTGGATCTTCTGGAAGATTGCAAAGGAGAACTTCTCTCTGTCTGTTGGGGCTACCAGCACAACATAAAAGCAGAGCCAAGATACGGACAGGGTTCCAGCCCTGATGATAAACTGAATGTCTCTGGATCCAGAACCATCTAAAGCTGGGTCTCTGTCCTGGAAATTTTAGTCATGTGAGACAAGACATTTGCTATCGTGCTTAGGACATGTTGAGCTCAATTTCTCTCACTAGAAACCAAAAATCCCAACTAATATAGAGGATAAAATCCTATCTTCCCTCTCAGATGTGGTTCTGTGCTTTAAAGCAAGTGTATTCCATATATAGTCCTGGGTACAAATCTACAAATCTTCTGGGAAACACTTTCCTATGCCAGATGACACCAGTGAGGACCCTGACCTACTAAAAAGGAAAAGGGGTAATTATAACTCTGACAAGGAAATAGATTGTCCTCGATTCTAGACCTCTTCAGCTACTTTGGTTTTTTGTTTGTTTGTTTGTTTTGTTTTTTCATAAAAGGTCTTGCTCTGTTTCCCAGGCTAGAGTGCAGTGGTGTCATCATAGCTCACTTCAACCTTCTGCTCCTGGGCTCATGCAAGTCTCCTGGTTCAGCTTCCCCAGTAGCTGCAACTACAGGCATAAGCCACCACGTCCAGCCAATTTTTCTATCTTTAGTAGAGCCTCTTGCTCAGGCTGGGTCTTGAACTGCTGGCCTCATGTGATCCTCCTGCTTCAGCCTTGTAAAGTGCTAGAATTACAGGCAGGAGCCACAATACCCAGACCTCTTTAGCTATCTTGGCAAGACCAAGAGTTCACCAAATTATCTCTATAAGGTCTAAGGCTAATATAAGTCAGGTGTGGGGTCAATGGGACTTAAACTTCCAGGTTCACATTTATATTGTGTAATAGGATGGCAGGATTCCAGCAAATTATCAAAAAGGTCTTCATGACTTGCTGGGTTGATGAGGAGTGGTGAAGGGGTTATGACATGCTAGAAGACCATTCTTTCCCACCCTTGGTAGAGGGCTGAGTTGCCATAGCTTACAGCAACCTCAAACTCTGTGGGCTCAAGCAATCCTCTTGCTTCAGTCCTTCGAGTAGTTGGGACCACTGGTGTCTGCCACAAAGCATAGCTATTTCTTTTAGAGATGGGGTCTTACTCTTGCTCAAGCTGGTCTTGAACTCATGAGCTCAAGCTATCTGCCTGCCTTGGCCTCTCAGAGTATTAGGATTACAGGTGTGAGCTACCATGCCTGGCCTTCTTTATTCTTTAGAAAAAATTATTTTTTCTTTTTGAGACAGAGTCTCACTCTTGCCCATTCTAGAGTGCCATGACATCAGTATAGCTTACAGCAATCTCAAACTTCTGGGGTCAAGCAATTCTCCAACCTCAGCCTCCAGAGTAGCTAGGACTACAGGTTCCTGCCTACATGTCTGACTAATATTTTCTATTTTTTAGTAAAGACAGGGTCTTGCTCTTGGTCAGGCTGGTCTCAAAAGTCTGACTTCAAGGAATCCTCCCATTTCAGCCTCCCAGACCATTAAGATTGCAGGTGTTAGCCACTGTGCCCAGACAGACTAGAAAACTGTTTTTATTTATTAAGCAAGCCCTAGTTCCCAATAACTTGGACAATATTTCTGTGTGTAGTCTTAGCTTGGGCTATTACCATCAATAGTTGGAATATTAGAGAAATGTAAATCTGGTTTCATTAAATTTCTAGGACCTTTTTTTCCCCTAAAGGGAATACATATGCTTCTGACAAAGGTTAACTTCATTTTCTTAGTATAAGAAATATTCCCTTATTAAATTCTTTAAGGATCAAGAAACATGCACAGATTACTTATATTAATGGGGATTTGTGGAAATTATAACTTCCTGGCCATGTTGGAGGGGTTTTTATGCCCCATTCCCCAACTGCTTAGCCCTTGCCAATTTCACATTTTACCATGCATCACCTGAAACACTCTGCTTCTAGCATTTATTTCTAATTCAGGTAGGACTGTGTATATTTGAAACAAACAAACAAACAAAAAACCCAAATGAGCCTAAGTTTAGTGGAACAAAATTAGCTCATGTACAGGGAAGTTTGGATTTAGGCCCAATTTAAACTTTAATTCAAAAGATGTCACCAAGACATGGTTCCCCTGCCTGTAAGTCTTGGTTCTATTTTTTCAGTGTTTATATCATTCTCCATCCAATGTAGTCACAAGATTGCTGCACTAGTCCAGCTCCTACATTTACTTAAGTCTAAGTCCAGAAGGGCTGGTGGCTCAAGCATAGACTGTAGGGATAGTTCTAAACAATCCCGATTGAGCTTTATTTGCCCTGATTGAGGCATGTTTCAACTTCTAATTGAACTCCTTGTTTAGAATGATGGAATGAATTGATTGGCTTAGGTTTGGATTACATACTGGGTAGAATCACTTTCACCCAAAACATACAGACTGAGAAGGCAGAATGGGTGGTTCTCCCAAAGCAAAATCATGGTAAATCATGGGTTGCAAAAACATCTAGTCTTTTTTTTTTTTTTTTTTTTTTTGAGATGGAGCCTCAAGCTGTCACCCTGGGTAGAGTGCTGTGGCATCACAGCTTACAGCAACCTCCAACTCCTGGGCTCAAGCGAGTCTCTTGTCTCTGCCTCCCAAGTAACTGGGACTATAGGCGCCTGCCACAATGCCTGGCCATTTTTTGGTTGCAGCTGTCATTGTTGTTTGATGGGCCCAGGCTGGATTCGAACCCGCCAGCTTAGGTGTACATGGCTGGCACCTTAGCCCGTTGAGCCACAGGCACAGAGCCTCTAGTCTTATATTAAAAGTATTTCCCTATATTTTTGCCTTCATTGGCACCTGCAACTCATAATTGTCTCAGTGAAAACTCTTCTCTTGGCTTTTCCTTTTCTAAGATTTATTTATACTCCTTAGAACTTTAAAAAATTCCTCTAAAGGGCTTCTAGGCCTTAAAAGATCAGTGGTAGGGTTCAGAGTCTTCAGATGCTAGTCACATCTGAAATAGCAGAAGACCTTAAATCTTTTAGAAAGTCAGAGGAAATCTAAATATGTCTAAAGATGTCTAAAGTGGATTAAAACTGTGTCCAGGTTAAACTGACACTAAGCCTTACCAGTGGTTCTCAACATGTGGGTCGCAACCCACAGGAACTGTATTAAAGGGCTGCGGCATTAGGAAGGTTGAGATCCACTGCCTTAGGCCTTAGTGGCACAGAATCAGTTAAGTGTGGGAACCCAGTGGGGATAATAAGTAAGCTTGTCCCCAAGTTTGGGTCTTTCCAAGATTTCTGCAACTCTAGAATGATGACTCTCAGTTATCTTGCCCCACTAAGATGGGATCAAGGCTCTCTCTGCATGTATGCTCACTAACCCAGTTTTGGGGGCTACATACTATCCTTGATCACTAGGGAACAGGGACCAGGATCTTTAGATTCTCTCATGTGCATTTCATGATTTTTCTGATGTGGCTTCTCTTGAAGGGTAGTGGTTTTACATGATCAGCACCGTGGACAGCAGCCATAGCACAGTCATGACTTCTTTTAGGCAGGAGGTCTCTAAGGGGATGCTAATCTCCCGTAAAATGCCATCCAGAATTTTAGGATAAATTTAGCGAAAAAGACGAAGGTGTAAAAGAGACATACTCCAGCCTTATTGGGTCTGTATGGATGATAAATATCATAGTTTTATTGCCTTTAGAACTAGAAGTGTATGTTCAATTAAGGGTGGCTATGTTCTACACAGTTGCCATGAGCAATGAATTAGTGAATATATGGTTAGGTTTTCGGGAACCTCTGGTCACAGCATTTCCATCAGCTAATCAATACATAACTTTGTTTGGTGTGTGTTTCTGCTTAAAGCCACCCTATTTAATAGATAGTTGATTTGATAACATTGAAATCATGGAGACAAACATTATAATTCATGCCTGAATAAAGCTGATCTAACACATAAATTTTCTCAGTAAGACACATCACAGCCTTCTTGTGCTTAGGAATATTAGAGAGCACTTCAGCACTCTGCTTGGGGAGCCATTGTAAACATCAAACTTGCCAACAAAAGCACAAAAATGCCAAAACTGTGGCACTAATCAGACCTTTAAAAAGGACTCTTGTCTGTAGTATATGAGCTGAAACAAGACGGCAGAGTATTGCCTTATTTGACCTCAGCTGGGAACAAACACATTGAGGGACTCAAATTTTCTGCTGCTCTGCAAGTGTCTGTAAAGGGACACTGTATTGATTATAGGATTACAAATAAATTTTAGTGAGTAGGCAAATTTGAAATCTGTGCATGAGAGTTGACTCTATTTTTTATTTTTCTTTAAAACAATTGGGGTTGATTCCTCATCTTTTAGACTTTCCCCCAGGTCTGAATAAACAAAATAAAACCAGAGGTTATAACCTTAGAAAGGGTCCTTACAATGACTCACAAGGCCTTACATGATTTCATTGGTTCTTCCTTTTCTTGCATCTGAGGATCCATAATTAAATTTTTGTTTTGAGATCTTCCTTTTTTTAATGCATTTACAGCTATAAATTTCCCTCTAATATGTTACATCCCATAACTTTTGTGGGATGTAACATTGTGTCATTTTCACTTATCTCAAAGTGTTTTCTAATTTCCTTCATGATTTCTTCTTTGGGACAATATTTATTCAGTGTTTTATGTAATTTCCACATATTTGTGAATATCTCAAGTTTCCTTCTGTTTACTGATTGATTTCCACTCAATTGTGTCAGGATACATACATTGTGTGATTTCAATCCTTTTAAATTTATCTGGGCTTGTTTTATGGTTTATCATATGGCCTATTTGGGGCCCAACATGACTTAGTGCCACTAAACCAGTTACCACTCTAACCTGAGATACATAGGCTGCCCCTTTCTTCCCTTCCACCCCCTTTGGTCCCTTTGCTATTTCTCAAACACATCCAGGCATGTTCTCATCTCAAGGTCTTTGCATCTGGCTCCCCTCTGCCTACAAGGCTCTTCCTCCTCATTTTTGCCTAGCTCCTTGTTCCTTCTCTTTCAGATCTTTGCCCAAAAGTCATCTTCCCAGCAAGTCTTTCATGATCACTCTATTTCACCCCCTCATTCTGTTCCTCTTTCCTGCTTTCTATTCTTCATAGCACCAATTTTCATCTGACATACTATATATATAATTTGTCTGCTGCCTGTCTTTCCCCATTAGAATGCATGCTCCTTGAAAGCAGGTACTTCTGTTTCTGTTCACTGCTCTGTCCGTAGTGTAAAGAACAGTAGTTGGCACACAATAGGAGCTCAATATATATTTTATAAGTCAACGAGGGAGTAAAGTAATAGAATCCATTTTAGTTTGCGTTATGGTTCACTCCCTTATGTCAAGAAGAGTCTGCCCAAGGAGAAAAAGGTTGTCTCAGACAAAGGAAGTGCAGGTTGGAGGGATGAATAGACCAGTCAGAGAAAGTTATGCTGAGATTTATATATTCCATGAGGGCTAGAAATTGAGTGTAAATGATACACACAGGGCCAGCTTCATGGGTATGTGACTTATACAGTTGCCCGAGGGCTCACACTTGGAAGGACCTTATGTTTGGTTTAATGCTTTGCTGTCTTGAAATTTTCAGTAATTTTTGAACAAGGAGCTCTGCATTTTCATTTTCACCAGGTCCTACAAATTATGTAGCTGATCCTGCACTTGCAGACTCCTTGGACTTAAGAACATTGATAAAGATGGGAAATTGCTAAAGAAAGCACTAATAAAATCCAGCTTTTCTAACAGAGAAGAAGCCAGTAGTCAGATTGAGAACATAGATTAGAAAATTAAGGCTCTGGAGGAAAAAACAATGTAAACTAACATTGACCAAATTTAAGCTGCATCTGTTTGTATTGATGAAAAGAAGAATGGATATTCAATATACTATTCTTAGAACTTGTTTTGTATGCTTGAAAAATGTCGTAATGAAAAGTTTAGGAAATAAAAATAGCAGTATATTATGTGTATACATATACACATAGTTTGTGTAATATAAATATTCATGATGTATAAAACATGCATAATATGTGTAATATCACTGACACATATATAATACGTGTATTTCCAGGTTTTTGTTTTGTTTTGATTTTTGGGTTTTTTTTGAGACAGAGTCTCACTGTGTTGTGCTGGTTAGAATGCCATGGCATCACAGCTCACAGCAATCTTAAACTCCTGGGCTCAAGCGATCCTCTTGCTGCAGCCTCCAAAGTAGCTGGGATTACAGGTGCCTGCCACAATGCCCAGCTAGGTTTTCTATTTTTAGTAGAAATGAGGTCTTGCTCTTGCTCAGGTTGGTCTTGAACTCCTGAGCTCAAGTGATCTACCTGCTTTGGCCTCTCAGAATGCTAGGGTTACAGGTGTGAGCCACTGGGCCCAACTCTCCAGGTTTGTTATTCATCTACTGAGGAAAGTGACTATCTGTTGCTTCATGGTTTGGTCAATAGCTTACTCCACAAGTGATCAATATTTACAACGTTTTAAAGTATTTCTTAGCAAACAATTAATTTAGATTATTAGGAGGGAGTTTTGCTATTTGAAAAACTATTAATGTTTCTTCTACTATCTTTTTAAAAGATTTTAAATGTACTCAAATTTTTTTGATAATATTAATCATTGTAAAAATGTTAAGCAATACAGAAAAGAATGAAAATCTTGCCTAACTACCACTTACCACACCTACTAAATCCCACCTCATTATCAACAGTTTTGTATATTCTTTCAGACTTAGAAATTGTTATATAAAACAATAGAAAACTGCATATAGAACCCAAACTGGCTTATGTTTTTCTGCAACCTATTTTTTTCCCACTTAACTGCAAATTACAGCAACCTTTCCCTATAAATCCATAAAAAGGTATCTTATTTCTTTTAATAGCCACAAAGTATTTACAATACCTGTTGATCCCTATTTTTCCCTACCTCATGTAACTGGCAAGTTTTTATGTGATGTAAGTGTGCAAAATTTAAAAAGAATTGAGGGCAGTGCCTGTGGCTCAAGGAGTAGGGCCCTGGCCCCATATACCAGAGATGGTGGGTTCGAACCCGGCCCCAGCCAAAAAAAAAGAGAAATTTAAAAAGAATTAAGTGAAAAGAACTTTTTGAAGAGATTCCAGGTTTTTTCAATACCATCTCAATTAAATTTTCTGCCCCTAACTGAATTCAAGATACTTAATTGAAGCCTTCAAATTTTATTTTCCCAAACACCAGATCATGATGTTACTGGTGCTCCCCTGGGGTTGTACAAGGTACAATTAATTAAGATTACATTCAGCTCTGAGTATTATGAGCCCTGATTAATTGTGATTTACACAACTAAGTCTGGAGGATGTGACCAAAGTCATGCTCAGGTGGAAATTTATTTAAGGATATAATGTATATATTTTAAAAGTATGTTTCCTGGCAAGGATGTGGGAAAACTATATTTCTCATACGTTGCTGTTGGGAATATAACATGGCAAAGCAACTCTGGAAAATAGTTTGGCAGTTCTTATAAATGTAAACATGCACTTACCACAATCCCCAGCAATAGAATTCTTGGGCATATTCCTAAGAAAAATGGAAACTTACGTTCAGGCAAATAGCTGTACACCAATGTTCATAACAACATTATTTTAATAGTCCCCAACTGGGAATAACCCAAATGACCTTTAGTGGAATATTACTCAGCAATAAAAAAGAACAAAATATTGATACATGCATTGACTTGAATGGATCTCAGGGGCATTAGTTTACTAAAAAGAAAGAGCCAATTTCAAAAGATTATGTACCATATTAAATTTTTAAAATATTCTCAAACTGGCTCGGTGCCTGTGACTCAAGCAGCTAAGGTGCCAGCCACATACACCTGAGCTGGCGGGTTCGAATCTAGCTCAGGCCCGCCAAACAACAATGATGGCTGCAACCAAAAAATAGCCGGGCGTTGTGGCGGGTGCCTGTAGTCCCAGCTACTTGGGAGGCAGAGGCAGGAGACTCGCTTGAGCCCAGGAGTTGGAGGTTGCTGTGATCTGTGATGCCACAGCACTCTAGCCAGGGAGACAGCTTGAGGCTCTGTCTCAAAAAAAAACCCCTCAAACTGATAAAACCATAGCGATGAAGAACAGGTAGGTGGTTGCTAAGGGATTGGGGTGGCAGTAAAAATGGGTAGGTGGGAATACAGCTGGAGGGAGTTCCTTTGTTGTGACAGATAGTACTGTATCTTGATTGTAGAATGTTTATATAAATCTATGCATGGGTTCAAATTGCATAGACACCCCCCACACACACACAAACATGAATGAGTACATGTTAAAACTGGTGAAAACAAAATAAGATCTGTAATTAACAATGTCAATTTTCTAGTTTTGACATTTTTCTTTAGTTATATGTCATCATAAGTAGAAGCTGAGGAAAAGGTCAAGAAACTCTATGCTCTAGTTTTGTAACTTCCTGTGAGTATAATTATTTCAAAATAAACAGTTAAATTGAAAACATTTAAAAATCAATGATCTAAACTTACATCTCAAGCTGGAACAAGAACAGTAAATTATACTTAAAGGAGAATGAAGGAAATATAAAAGAGCAGATGTCAAAGTAATGAAAATAAGTTCTTTATATAAAGTCTGATGTTTGGTAGTGTAAGTCATTATTCAAGATTATTTTGGCTATTCTAGATCTTTTGCATGCCCTCATAAAGTTTATAATTAGCTTGACAAATTATAGCAAAAATTATAGCAAAAAGAAGCTTGCTGCAATTTTAATAAAGAATGTGCTGAATGGATGAATTTTGTGAAAACTGACATCTTTACAATATTGAGTATTCTAACTATGAACATGGTATATCTCTTCATGTATTTAGTGTTTCTTAATTTCTGTCAGCAATGTTTTATAGTTTTCAGTGTAGAGGGTCTTACATGTTTCTTGTTAGATTTATTCCTAGGTATTTAATGAATTTTGGAGTTGCTATAAATAATTTTGTTTTCAATTTAATATTCTATTCATGTGTTATGAGTACATTGAAGTCAGTGCACCTGCTCAAGTTTGGGATCAAGAATTAGTCTCCTGTTTTCTTTGGGCTCCTCCACCCTTTTTTTTTTTTTTTTCTGTAGAGACAGAGTCTCACTTTATCGCCCTCGGGAGAGTGCTGTGGCATCACACAGCTCATAGCAACCTCCAACTCCTGGGCTTAGGTGCTTCTCTTGCCTCAGCCTCCTGAACAGCTGGGACTACAGGCGCCCGCCACAACACCTGACTATTTTTGTTTTTGCAGTTTGGCCAAGGCCAGGTTTGAACCCGCCACCTTCGGTATATGGGGCCTGCGCCCTACTCGATGAGCCACAGGCACCGCCCATCCTCCACCCTTAACATGTGGGGTTCATCCTCAGGGTCACAAGATGGTTGCTGCATCCACAGGCCTGCAATCTCCTGTCTTGAGAGGAAGATGCAGAAGGTGGAAAAGTAGAATGAATAACACCAAAATCAGGAAAGAAAACTTTCCCAGAAATTGCTTGAGACCTCTGTTCCATTTCAGTTGTTAGAACCATGTCTGATTACTCCTAGGTACAAGGAAGATAAAAATGGGATTGTAAAGCTAGATTACATTTACCTTCCAAATGAAACCAGAGTTCTAGTGGTAAATCATAGGAGGAGAATAGATATTAGGTGGGAAATGACTAATAACAGCCACAGTGTAGAAAAGAATTTGGTACCAGCCTCAATATAGTTAAGGTACAGTTTTTATTTAATATTCTAGGTTATTATGACTATTTAAGTATTATCCCATACAAATTTTTTTCATGTACTGTGATTACATTTCCTTTTTGGTCAATTTCTATGTTTTCCTTGGAACTATGGCTTCCTGTTTTTGTGTGTTTGCTTAGTTTTCTCTGTTACTGTCTCTAATTCCTTCTAAACTCCCCCAACAGAATTTCAAAAGTCGGCTGAAAATATTTCCTTCATGTAGTTAAGACACATCAAGTTTCTCTTTTTACCTTCTTAGACAGACATATCTCTCCTAGAGCCTCTTACAATCTTACTCTGTCTGAATGGGATGTCCCCTAAGCATTCTGAAATCTTCTTTGACCTCTTTCTGTTGAGTTTTCAGCACCCTGATTCTCCTGTTGGATATATTTTGGTTGACTACATTTTTAAATAGCTTCTTGGTTTTTTTTTTTTTTTTTTTTTTGCAGTTTTTGGCTGGGGCTGGGTTTGAAATAACCACCTCTGGTATATGAGGCCGGCGCCCTACTCCTTTGAGCCACAGGCGCTGCCCTTTTAATAGCTTCTTAAAAAGAAGTCATGGGTATGACTAAAGGGAAAAAAATATTTCCTCTTTATTTGGAAGGACTTACTTCATTGAGTTTAGCTTCTTGTGCTGCTTTTGAAAGTCTGATGAGATTTTGATTGTCTTTTTTTTTTTTTTCTGATTACCACTTTTTTATGTCTTTTCACCATGGACATTTTTAAGATTTTTTGGTTTTGGTGTTCTAAAATGTTCCAATTATGTGCCTCAGCATAAATCTTTTAAAAATACCTTATGCTGGATACTTTACATCTGCACATTCATGTTCTTCAGTTTTGGATATTTTCTTTTGTTATTTCTTGGTGTAAAATTGTTGCTCCTTTTCTATAAACTCCTGTCAACTTTAATCAACTAATTCTCTAATTTTATTATGTTTTCTCTTTCCATTTGTTTTTTTTATTCTGCTTTCTAAGAGATTCCTGCAACTTCACCTTCCAACTCATCTGTTCAATTTTAAATTTCTTCTATCAAATCTTTAATTTCCAAAAGCAACTTATATTCTTATTTTAGTGCTCTGCTTTACTTCAGTTTCTTTCCAATTTTCTTCTTTCCCCCCCCTTTTTTTTTCTTCCCTTTGTCTGTCTTCCAAAGTTGGGAGCTTTTCTTAAATGTCTAATGAGCCTGAGGTGACTGTTTATCTGTAATAATGAGGTCCTAAAAAGCTGTGGGTATGAGGTGGAGCTTTTCAATTCAGAGGTCCTCATTATGTTCAGAAGGAAGGCAGCCATTTGTGTCAGATCCCCAGATGTCACTGTGTGTTGACCTTTTCAGAGCCCTGTCTCTCTAGGAAAGAATGCCAATTTCCTGCTGGCTGCTACCTAGAGCAGTCTGGGACCCCATGGCAAAAGTGGGTTAGGTCAGGGCTAATGTCTTCAATCTTTAGGTTGCAATCTTTTACTTGGTTCCCCAGTTTTCAGAATAGTTTTTCTTCCCTGCTCTTCACCAGGCCTGTTTCTCTGAACTTGGAGCCTCTCTAGTTTAATGTCTTTGTTGACTACCCTCCCTGTGTAAGGGTTAAGTCTAAATAGACTTCCAGCTGGGCCCCCTATTTTAAGCCTTATTCCTCTCTCCAGCTGCCTCTGATGTAAGTCTGAGGTGAAGGTGTTGACAATGTTGGTTGCTTAAGAGGCCTTTTCCTTGCCTTCTCTCTGTGTGTTTGTGTGGTCTTCCTTCTGTGTGCGTCTGTGTCCTAATCTCTTCCCAGAAGGACACCAGGAATTCTGGATTACAGCCCACTCCAAGGACTTCATTTAACCTTAACTACCTCTTTAAAAACTCGATTTCCAAATACAGTCACATTCTGAGGTACTAGGGGGTTAGGACATCAACATGTGAATTTGGGAGGAATGCAATTCAGACCATAACACTGACTTTTTAGAGATCCTACAAAGGTTTGCTTGTTGACATTTTCCTCTATGCACATATTTGATATTTTTTAGTTTTACTAAGATCTTGAGCTGATCTCCAGCTTTTGAAACTTCTTGGCATCTCTCTGCTGGATTGTCTGTTAGGGACTTGATGGCATTACTTTCCTCTTCCGTTGTTTCCTCTGCCTCACAAGGAAGAAGCCTCGAATTACATTTCCAAGAATCTCTTTCTTCGAGTTGGCCAATGTGAGAGGTACTCAAAAAGATTTGGAAAATAAATGGGAAGAAGCTATTGTTCTTTGGCAGCAGTTATGGGCCGACGAATGAATAGACAATAGACCTGAGGTTCTCATTAGCTTCCAAGCACACTGTTGCAAATGATCCATTCTAGTGCTGTGGGAAGCTGCTAAAAAAGACTGTAAATCAGTTCTCCCAGAGCTTTGAGCCGAGCTGGAATTAGGGAGAGATGAGTGAGGCTGGGTTTTGCAAGCACAGGGTTGAATTTTGTTTTCATTTAAAATTTTGACATTTTGTTCATCACGGATTTTGTTTGCTTTAAATTTGATTTTGAAAAATACCACACTAAACCATCAATTAACTTGACTGAATCTTTCTTCAATAGGTATATAAGTCAAAACATCATGTTGCACCCCATAAATATGCCCAATTATTTGTCAATTAAAAATAAACAAATTTGGCTAGGCTCAGTGCCACACGCCTGTAATCCTAACACTCTGGGAAGCCAAGGTGGGAAGATCACTTGAGGTCAGGAGTTTGAGACCAGCCTCAGCAAGAGTGAGACCCCTGTCTCTACTAAACATAAAAAAATTAGCTGCTCTTGGTGGTGGGCACCGTAGCCTCAGCTAATTGGGAGGCTGAGGCAGGAGGATGACTTGAGCCCAGGAGTTTGAGATTGTTGTGAGTTAGGCTAAGGCCATGGAACTCTAGTCCATGTGACAGAGTGAGATGCTGTCTTGAAAAAACAAAAATAAAACCACAAATGTTTGAAAATACATCAAAAAAAAAAGCAATCACAAAACATTTGAAAATACATTGCATCAAAATATTCTTTGATGCTCCCTTAAAATTTGTGTCCTAGTTGACTGCCTCACTACCCTTACCTGAGTCACAGCCCAGCCACTACATTTCCAGGGGAGCTCCTGAGATTCACTCATCTCAGAGCTACTGTCTGAGATGGGTGGCAGTGGATTGCCTGACCTTGGTGTTCTTAGCTTTCCTACTTGAAATAAATGGGCTGGTTTCTCTTTCCCTGATGAAAACTTAACTTATATGATCTCTCATTGACTGGTTTTTCCTCTTCTGATTTCTCTGTTGTAAATCTATACATTTTTTATCCATTTACTCTCATTTCAGTAAAATTGTGATATGAGAAAGAGGAAAATTGGTATGTTTAACTCATACTATTTTTCTAGAAATCCCTCTATCTTCAAATTTCATTGCCAAAGTTATGAATCATTCAGACAATTATACATTACTCATTGCATCATATCCAAATTATAACTGAGGGCATCTTCTATATTTTTGCTCAGATTTTAATCTTTAGCACTCCTTGCCAAGACCATTAGGTCCTATGTTATCTGACCTTGTTCCCGTCTCCTCCACTTCATCTTTGGCCATTTTTCTGCTTGCTTTAGGAAAATCTTGGGACAGTATAGAAAAAAAAAAATCCTCCATACTGAGATGGGGCTGAGAAACCAAAGAATGACTCAACACAAGTCCAGCTTGGTGATGAGGATGAGTGTAGTAGAGGCTACTGGCGAGAGTGCTCACTTGTGGGCAAGACAGGAACCCTCTGGGCACTCACTCCTGGGTGGGAGAAGTTCTTGAGAGGGTAAGAGTTTCACTGCCTACCTGTGATGTTGCCTTAAATCTCTTCCCAGTGAGTGATGTAGAGCTTTTACATGTTGTCATTAAAACAAATCAAGCATGCCCAGTACAATCATCATACGCCTTCATACAACCCATGTCATGTTAATGATATTATAATTCTCCACTAGGCAGAGATTTTAGCATTACTGTTAGTCAGGGCTGGATTACAAGGGCTGCCTCTACCTCAAGAAAGCACTGAAACTCATCCCTTGTGCCTGGCAACTATCTTCTGGTATTTGCTTAATCTATTTTGTAACAAAATAATAGCACATTGTTCCTCTTTGTGTGGTGGAGAACTTGGATTTCTCCCTCACTGATTTGCTCAATTCACTGCAGCCACTCTGATTGTACTCTTTCTGGGACAAGCCCAAGTCATTCCCAGCTCAGGGCTCTTGTACTTCCTCTTGCTTCTGTCTGGAGTGGTCACCCCCAGATTTCCATGGCTGCTTGTTCCTTCACCCCATTCAGTTCCCCGTTAGAATATTCCTCCTTGAAGAGGCTATCTTCAACACTCTGCATAAACTAGTCTTTCTCACATCATTTCCTAGCTCCTTATTTGGTTTTGTTTTTCTGCTAAGCAATCATCAGTAGCTGAAATTATATTGCATACAGTATTGGTTTATTTGCTTATTTTCTGTTATCTCCAACGAGAATGGAAAACACTTTGTATTTTCACTGCTACATTCCCAGCACTTAAATATGTGCCTATCACATAGTGAACACTCTGATATTTTTAATATATGCACTGGAATGAATCTCATGATTCTTTTATTTTTGGCCAAAAACAAAAAAAACAAAAAAAAAAACTTGAACTTTCCATTGAGTTATGGTGTTACTTGAGCATCTTACTCCCCCAAGTCTCTGGAAGGCTTCTTAGGCAGGGCCAGAGCTTCTGTTCCATTGTTTTTGACTCCTTCTAAGATGGTCTTAGGATTCCCTTAAGAACCTTCTCTCTGAGTAATAATCATCTAATTTCCCCTCTTTTCTGATCTCAGAGTCCTAGAGGCTGAGAGCCCACTATATGCTCCTGGTAACAAACAAGCACATCACTTGCCTTTTAAGGTGCCCAGATGTGACCACTCCCTTAAAGGAATCAGCATTTCCTCAGTCTGTCTCATATCATCCTCACAAAGTTCATGTTATGATTACTCACAATTATCTTTTAAATTCACCTTTCCTTTTTTTTTTTTTTTTTTTTTGAGACAGAGTCTCACTCTGTTTCTCCAGGCTAGAGTGCTGTGGCATAATAGCTAACAGCAACCTCAAACTACGGGATTCAGGTGATCCTCTTGCCTCAGTTTCTCAAGTGGCGGGGACTACAGGCATCCCCCACAATGCCTGGCTAGTTTTTCTATTTTTCAGTAGAGACAGGATCTCACTCTTACTCAGTCTGGTCTTGAACTTGTAAGCTCAGGCAATCCACCTGCCTTGGCCTCCTAGAGTGCAAGGATTATAGGCATGAGCTGCTGTGCCTGGCTTACCTCTTTGTTTTTTAAACTTACATATATTTTATTTTTTTAGCGATGGGGGCTCACTATGTTGCCCAGACTGAAGTACAGTGGCTATTCACAGGTCCAATCATAATGCACTATAATCTCAAACTCTTGGGTTCAAGTGATCCTCTGGCCTCAGCCTTCCAAGTTAAATTTATTTTTGGCAAACTTCTAAAGTTGGAGTAATTTTCGATTTACAGAAGAGTTGCAAAGATAATACGGAGCGTTCTGGCCTACCCTTTACCCAATGTCCCCTAACATTAACATTTCACACAACCACAGTACCACAGTACGTTTACTAAAGTAAGAAATCAACATCAGTCTAACACTATTAGCTTCTCCAGATTTTATGATGAAAATCTGCTTCATCAGATTTTCCACTAATACCCTTTGGGATCTAGTCTTGGATACTATGTTGCATTTAGTCTTCATATATTTTTAGTCTCATCTGATCAGTGATACTTTCTTTTTCTTTTTTATGACCTCAACAGTGCTGGAGAACAGCCCTAAATTTAGGTTTGTCTGATGTTTTTCCTCATCATTAGACTGGGATTTGGGGTCTGGGCCGAGCACACCACAGAGGTCAAGTGCCGTCTTCATCACATCCCATCAGGAGACACTTGACATCTGCTCGACTTATCACTATGAATGTTAATCTTGATTCCTTGGTGTAGATCATGTCTGCCAGATTTTTTCATTGTAAAGTCATTATTTTCCTCTTTCTATACTTTGTTATTTGAAAGTGAGCCACAAAGTCTAGCTCAGTCTCAAGGAGTAGATGTATTTTCAAAGAAAACTTCACCTCATCGCTGCAAGTGGGTGATCGGTATTGCTATGAATAGAGGGCAAATGTAAAAATAAATAGAAGAAAACAAAATGATGTTAAATCTATCTGGCTATCCAATCCTAAGTAACAAAAGACCCCTAGTACTTAATGGGTTAAAACAACACAATATTACATTTTGCCAACTAATCCTGTAGGGCTTGGCAGGGCGGGCTGTCTCTGCACTACGTGGTATCACTGGAGGAAATGGACTGTGAGCTGAAGGATCCACTTCCAAGATTGCTCACTCACATGGCCTACACCAAGCAAGTTGGTGCCAGTTGTCAGCTGGAGCTCAGCCAAGACCAAGGGCCTCTCAGTGTGTCCTAAGTTCCCTCCCAGGTCGGCAGCTGGCTTCAAAAGGTGAACATCTTGAGAGAGAGAGAAAACCAAATGGAAGGCATATATGACCTATTATGATCTGGCCTGAAAAGTCACACAGTCTCATGTCCTCCAAATTCTTTTCATTGAAGCAATCACAAAAGTTCACCAAGATTCAAAAGAGAGAGGTTTTACATTCTACCTCTCGATCAGGGAGTGACAAGATTTTTAAAAATCCTGTGGAATGTGAAATACAAACTGCTACCATACTGTTTCCTGCTGAAGACTCTGAACTTAAGGCTTACTCCCTTTGTGTGTAAGGGGAGAAGGAAAGATGTTGGTAAGTGTTACAAAACCTGTTAGCACCACCTGGAGAGTTTTCCCTTTAAAAGAAATTAATGAAAAGGGCATGCTTTTCTTGGTATCTGAGTCTAGATCCACCTGCAACTCCTCATGCTTCCTTAATACACCAAACCTTTTCATGTCCCTGTGTCAGATATGTGAGTCTCTCTTCTTGAGGTCCCCTCACTCCCTTATCTGCTAGAAAGGTCATTTTCTGTCTTGCAGACCCAGCTCCATTCTCAGAGGCAAGAACAATAGCTCCTTGTTTACTCTAACTCTTTTTTATCCCTTATGTTATAATTTCTATAATTTCTAAGACCTGTTTGATTTTCCAAGTTCATTCATTACATTTTGCATTTCTAACACATAGGAACAACATAATATTTGTAATTATAAGTTTTTGTCCATTTGATCTCTGCTTGTAACACCCCACCTACCAACTATTAACACATTTTCTATCTTTTAAACTCCTTTTTATCCTTCAAAACCCAGCTTGACTAACACTTCCTAAATGAAGAGTTACTTTTTCCTTTCATCTAAGTCCATTGGGCTGGTTCAGCACCCATAGCTCAGTCGCTAGGGCACTGGCCACATAAACCAGGACTGGCAGGGACAAACCCAGCCCAGGACTGACAAACAACAATAAAACAACAACAACAACAACAACAACAACGGTAAAAATAGATGGGCGTTGTGGCTGGGAGGCTGAGGCAAGAGAATCGCTTAAGCCCAAGAATTTGAGGTTGCTGTGAGCTGTGATGCCTCAGCACTCTACTGAGGGTGACATAGTGAGATTGTCTCAAAAAAAAAAAAAAAAGTCCATTGGGCTGATATAACAAAATACCATAAACTAAGAAGCATATAAACAACAGAAATTGATTTTCAGTAGGGCAGTGCCTGTGGCTCAAAGGAGTAGGGAGCCAGCCCCATATAATGGAGGTGGCGGGTTCAAACCCAGCCCTGGCCAAAAACTACAAAGAAAGAAAAAAAATTATTTTCTACAGTTCTGGGGGCTAGAAAGTCCAGGATCAAGGTGCTGGCAGATTTGGTGTCTGGTGAGACCCTGATTTCTGGTTCACAGGGGAGGGCCTTCTTGCAGCATGAGGGCGTTAATCCCAATGACCTGATTACCTCCCAAAGGCCCCACCTCTTACTGTCATCACCTTGGGGCTTAGAATTTCAACATATGAATTTGGGGGGGACACAAGTATTTAGACCATAATACCTCCGAATTGAGTTATTCCGCTCATCTTCTGTATTCTCACAGAATTTCATTTGTCTCTCTATTACAATGCCCAGGTGTTACAGTGTCATTTACGAGATGGCATGTCATTCTTTAAGGGCAGAGACCAAATTAAATCATCTTTATCTGATACCAGGTAACCAGACTCTGAGATAAGAATTCATGTGTAAGTGATTTATTATGGAAGTGATCTCAGAAGAAACTGGTAAGGGCTGAGGGAAAACAGATCAAGAAAAAGGAAGTCAAGCAAGGTTGGAATGTGGGACAAAGTCTTAGAAAAAGTACCTTCAGCTGAATCCTGCAAGGGGCTCTGAAGTTGCCTTGATTACAGGCAAAGAAGCTGGCTTCTATACTCCCATGCCCAGCAGTTACTGGCCAAGAACAGGAGACACGCCCTGCCTCAGCCTCCTGAGTAGTACGGACTGTACATGCGCCTGCTACAAAGTCTGACTAAGTTTTCTATTTTTAGTAGAGATGGGGTCTCCTGTTCAGGGTGGTCTCAAATTCCTGAGCTCGAATGATCCTCCCACCTTGGCCTCCCAGCGTGCTAGGATTATAGGCATGAACTTCCTTGCCCAGCCCATAGTTGTTTTTTAAAAAGCTGGTAAAACTGAAATCTGATGAGGATAGCGTGCTCACACATGTACATGCACAGAAATACACTCCAAGCTGACTTTCTTATAACTGTGGATCTAAAATTCTATATGAAATGTAACCAAATAGATTGAGCAACACATTTCATATTATAGAGATGACACTCCTCATGAATGGGCGTAGTGGACATCTGTTAATTTTGGCTGTCCAGCATTGAATACTCTTCCTTTTGGGAGAAATTTTAAGATAAATGGAAGCCAGCTCTCCTACAATAGACGCTGACAGGAGAGGACAGTCCTCTCCCAGCTTCCTAGCTGCTAGTGACCACACTCAGGGCCCACCCTGTCCAGATGTGTGCTTCCACTTTGAGCTTAGAATGGGGAAGGTGTGTTAGCAAAAGTTCAGAGACAATTAGAAACTATTCAAGATCATATATAGTGCCTGGTACAGAACCAAGGGCCATGCCGTGTGACTGTCACACAGTGATGCCAGCTGTGCCGATGGTGCCAACAATGAGATCTTAAGCAGGATTTTCTAAACAGGGGCTTGGCTATGTACTGTCTTCCTTGGTTTCCCAAGGCTGATTCTGAAGTTTTTCTGACAGTTCTATGAGCTGTCTATGTTCTCCTAATGAACTCTTTTTCTGCTGAAGTTAGTAAAAGTATTTTATGTTGTTTGCAAACAAGAACTGATGATGGGTACAGAGTCCAAAGGAAAAAAAAAGTGGATAAATGCTCATGTCTCTTGATGCCCAGAAGGCATCTGATAAAATTCAAGATCCATTTCTGATAATAACCCTTTCTGATGTAAGAATAAATGGACACCACTTAAATGCAATAAATAATATATATCTCAAACCAAAAGCAAGCATCATGGCTAATGGTGAAGCACCAGAAGAACTGTTATTAATGTCAGAAACAATGCAGGTCTTCCTACTCTTATTACTACTACTGACAGAATTCTGGAAGTGCAGTTAGACAGGAGGAAAGAAACAATTGTGGAGGAAGAGGCAAGGTTATCATCTTGTGCATTGATATAAATTCTTAAAAAACCCAAGAGAATCAACTGAAAATTATGAGAAAAAACTAATATTTATCAAAGTGGCTGGTTACAAAAGTAATTTTGTTCTATACAAACAACATAAAATATAATGGCATAATACAGGGCAGCCATACAGTTTGTATGCAATTTAAAATTTAAAATCGCACACGAACTTTATGGCCACTCTGTATAACACCACTCATAATAGAAATAAAGAGGAAGGAAATTATATTGCTCTGATGGACATAAAAAGCCCTTGTATAGTTTTTTGAAAAACATACTTTATTCTCAGATAAGATTAATATTGTGATGATGTCAATTTCCTCTAAATTAATTTATTTAAATTAACCAGACCAACAGGATAAACTAACTAACAGCTAAGAAAATCTACAAGGTATTGCCCTATGAAGCATTCCAGTGTATTCTAAACCTCTGTTACCCTGGGATATAGAGACACATCAATAACATAGAACAATATTTTTTAAAACCTTAAATGTGTGTGAAATTTTATAGGTGATAAAAGTGTCATTTTAAAGTGGTGAGAAAAGGTCGGATTACTTAGAAAATGGTGCCGAGACAATTGGCTAGCCCTATAGGATGGAGAAAAGGCAAGATCACTTCCTCATTTCTCACACAAAAATAAATTCCAGATGGAGATGACAATGAAAGTAATGAAAAAACTCCCATTGCAGCACTAAATGAAAATGTGGATGAGTATTCTTATGATCTGGGAGTAAGGAAGGCTATTTGTCTAAGCATGCAAAAAAATCAGAAAACTTTATGAAAAAGACTGATCCATTTGACTTTTTTAAATTTGATTCATTTGATTCTTAATTAAAATTCTCTATATGATATAAAAACACTGTAAACATGGTTGAAAGGTAAACAAAATGAAATGACATTGACCAAGAAATAATATAATTCATATGGAAAACTTTTATGAACCAACATTTATAAAATGAATACAACAAAAAGAAAAATTGGCAAACGAGGTTGGAGGTAAATTATACCGGTAAAAATACAAATTGCTATACAAAAAGTATCACCAGTCATTTTCTTGTTTGCAAACGGTAGAAACTGACACTAGTTAGTTTCCACAAAAAAGGAATTTATAAGAAGCCTATCAGGTTAGGCCACAGAATAAAGAAAGCTGGAGAAACAGGCTTGGGCAGTAAACCAGGGAGGCAGACACCTGTAAGAACTTGCCACTAGAGTAGCCAGTTGGACACTTGCTGCTACCACACGTAGCACTGTATACTACTGTACTGTCACACTGCTGAATATATAGCCAATAGATTCATTAATTCACTTCATTATCTCCAGCTAACCTTGTATCAATACTTCCAGATCTGAGGTCCAGGTAGGAGCATCTGGTTGATGTTTCTTAGGTCATTTTCCTGGACTCTGACTTTTAGGGGGTGGGAAGGGAAATGCCTGTTCCTCACCTCCTTCTCAGTTTTCACAATGTGAGCTTGAGTTGTCCTGCATAAATTGGTGTCCCCTCCAATTAGAAATTGTTTTAGACATTGGATAGCTGAAAGTCCAGCCATGATGTTTAACCTCATTCAAACAAATAAAGCCACATTAATCTGCCATTTTTTGTTCTTCAGACTTGTCAATGTGAAAAAGACTGAAAATCTCAATAGTGTTTTGGGATTAGGAAATGTGTGTTCCCTATTCACCGTAGGCAGGATAAAACCTTTCTAGAGTTCAGTTTGACAACAAGTATCAAATTATAATATGCACACACCTTGTGATCTAAGGTTTCTAAGGAGATAGTTGTGGGGTTGACAAAGTACAGGTCATGATAATATTGGCTGCATTGTTGTTTTTAATTTGTGTTTCTCTAGCTTGAGGTAAGGAGTAGAAACAGAGAGAGGCAGTGAAAGATATATTTACTATAGAAATTTTGTTCTGGGTAAGTCTTCAAGAACTACAGTCTGGGTATTCCAACTAGAGACTTCCAAACCTGTTCTGGTCAAGCTGAGATTGGATGGCTTGGGACCCCAGTGGGGACCAATAAGCCTAGAATGGTGGGAGGAGCCAGACTGGAAAGGGGTTTCTTACAGGTTCCAGCAAGGAGTTTAGGCGCCATTTAGATACAATGTTGCCAAATAACCAATCTGCTCTATGATGGTACTCAATAATGAGAAAGATGAGTCTCAGTAAGGTTGAAGCCTATACTTCAGTGATGGTGACAGAGTGTAAAAAGGAATTCTAATATGGTCAAGTCAGTGTCAGCGTCATGCCTGAGAGGTGCCAAGAGAGCCTGTGGAAGGGATGCTTCCTGGAGTGGGTGATACATAAGGTGAGTCTTTAAGGATGAGGAGAAGTTAGCTAAGTGAAGAGGGTCAAGGGAAAGTGTTCATGGCAGAGGGAACAGCTTGGGCAAAGGTCCTTGTGTCTGGATTAAATCACCTAGAGCCATGACTGTATATGTGAAAGTTGAGGGCCGTTGCATTCACACTTTAGTATGAATGATCAGATGGTTTTCTTCCTGATATCCAGACGAGCTCAAGGTGCAGTGAGGAATAGATATTTTGACTTGGAGGTGGGAGAGAGGTGATTAGGCACAGTGAAGAACACTTGTGGATGTCATCATAGAGCCCTACTTACAACGCGGTGGGAGGCCAGAAACAAAAAAAATCGTTTACTTTAAATGTGATGTAAGGTTGCCTTCAAGCTTTAAAAAGGCAAAGGGCTCTTCCTTCCTGATTTCTCTCTTCTGCAGTAACCAGGACTCAGGCTAACACTGAAGGCAGTCGAAATATGTTACTTTTTTTCCCCTGTACTATTTTTTCTTTAATGCAACCAACATTTAAAAATAGGATTTCCACCTTCTCTTAAAAAAAATTCAGTTGATCTGGTAACACTGAGCTCTCATTCTCACACGGGAACAACTGACTGGAACTGAGTGGCAGCCACCCCTTTAGAAGGATATTAATTTGCAGTTTGCTACAGTGCCTATCATTCCTTATTTTCTCCCCAACACTGAGAGGCAAGTCACTTAAAGGTTGGTATGATCCAAACACCAGAATTCCTCACTCATTGCTGCGACCTAGATCTGGTCCCTGTGATATTGGTGGGTCTGTGACCTCCGGTTTAGAGGCCGAGTATAGGGACTTTAATCAAACTTGCGTTTGAATTGGATAAGGACTGTACCTTAATTTCTAAAGCGTCGAACAGAAGATTAAAGAAGATATTGCATACTTGGTATAATGTGTAGAATACAGCAGCTATTAATAAATACCTACTAGGAATTAGGCTGCAGGAGGGCAGGGAGAAATCGTGTATCATTCTTTGTAGTATCTCCAGGGTTTAGCACAATGCCTGGCATGCAGGCTCTCAGTAATTATCTGTCGAATGAATGAACGAACGAATGATTGAAGAGCTCAGCAGGGTTCTAAATGTTTCAATGAAAAGGAATGTACTTCCGGTAACTACTCCAAGGTACAGCCTGGAAGCCAAGGCCACCCTGTCGTGGAAGGCTCTGTGACAGCCTTCGGGTGGCATGCAGACGGTAGGTATCTGCAATGTCCCTTGGGGATCAGGCAGGGCTAACTTGTTCAAAACTGGTCAGGGCCATGTCCACCAGCTCTTCCATGGTCTGGTAAAGGGCAGCATCCTGATTCCTGCACGTACCCCAGGCCTCCCCCATCTGAACAGTAAAGACCACCACCCACCCATGTGGTTCCATCGCCCAGAGCCTCTACGCACTGACCGCGCCCACACTAGACATGGCCTCCCTCGGGCTTCACGCAGCAGCACCGCGCCCGCAGCGAGAATCATCGCTTCTGGCTGGATGGGAGGCTCCGTTCCCACAGTCAACATGGCGACCTTGGCGGCTTCACCTACAGGCGGGAGGTGCCGGAGGCAGGTCACGTGAGAGGTCCAGCTGGGCGGACCGCGCGCGTGCCCGCCTGCCCTGCCGGCCGCCGCTCGCTCGCTCGCTGGCTCGGCGGCGCTCTGAGGAGTGTTCGGGCGTCCAACCTCGGGCCCGGTGAGGCGCGGCGCGGCAGGATGCGGCGACGGCCGTGGCGGAGCCGCGGGCCGGACGGACGGGCGCGGTGATGAGCGTCTGCAGCCGCCGCCATGTCCAAGGTAACGGCGCCCGGGCCCGGACCGCCGGTGGCGGCGGCGGCGGCGGGCGGGAAGGAGAAGCGCTCCTTCAGCAAGCGGCTGTTCCGGAGCGGCCGCGCGGGCGGCGGCGGCGGCGGCGGCGCTGGGGGGCCCGGGCCGGCCGCGCCCTCCGCGCCCTCCTCAGCGCGCTCGGTGGGCAGTTTCATGAGCCGCGTCCTCAAGACGCTGTCCACGCTCTCGCACCTGAGCTCTGAGGGCGCCGCCCCGGACCGCGGCGGCCTCCGCAGCTGCTTCCCGCCCGGGCCGGCCGCCGCGCCCACGCCGCCTCCGCCCGCCTCGCCCGCGCCTCCCGCGCCGCCCGCCTGCGCCGCCGAGCCGGTGCCCGGCGTGGCGGGGCTCCGCAACCACGGCAACACGTGCTTTATGAACGCCACGCTGCAGTGCCTCAGCAACACGGACCTCTTCGCCGAGTACCTGGCGCTGGGCCAGTACCGGGCGGGGCGGCCGGAGCCCTCGCCTGACCCGGAGCAGCCTCCGGACCGCGGCGCGCAGGGCCAGGGCGAGGTCACCGAGCAGCTGGCGCACCTGGTGCGGGCCCTGTGGACCCTGGAGTACACGCCGCAGCACAGCCGCGACTTTAAGGTAAGCCCGCGCGCGGCGCCGCTCCCGGAGAACCCGGAGAACCCGGAGCACCCGCCCGCCCAAGTCTTAATTCTCCCGGCCCTTCTCTGCTGGGCAGACGTCTGCCTTGGTTGCTTAGAGAGGTCTGGGAGAGATGCCACTGATTCTGATAAGGGACATTCATTCATTGTGTATTTATTGATAGCTTACTACATAATGTGCCAGTACTTGTGAGAGGCACAGGGGAGCGATATTGCTGTGAGCAAGACTGCCTGCCTTCATGGAACGTGTAATCTTCCGGGGGATGGGGTGGGTGGGAGTGTTGAGTCTGGGTGCAGAATTATGGTTCTGCCGCTTACTAGCGGTGTGACTGCGGGCAAGTTACTCAACCTCTCTCTGTTGCAGTTTCTTCGTCTGGAACCTACCTTATAAGGTGGTTGAGAGCTACAAACAAGTGGATATATGTGTTAGGTTGGACACTGTGAAATGTATCCTTTTTGAACTATAGGCACTTTTATAGTGTTCGATCTTACATTTAAAATGCTTCACCTGTGCCTAATACCATGCATATTTGCCGTTATTTTTGTTATTTAACGCTTTAATAAGTTAACGAGATGATACCAGAAGTTTAAGGAAAGCAAAACCTGGTGATGTGATTGGTGTGTTTGCAGGCTACTTTAAATTGGGGGATAAATGAGTTTGTGGCCTTTAGACCCTTGTTTGCTGTCTGCAAGTGTAGTGAGAAGGTGAGACTTGAGAGCTGAGTGGTGGGCTGGGGCCAGATGGAATAGGACCATTTAGGCTGAACTAAGGAATTGATTTTGAGAGCGTATAAGGGATACTTTTAGGTGGGACATGGATATGGTTTAAATAGAATGAAGTCAACCAATGAGAAAGTTAATTCTTTTTCTGTTCTTCTGTCCTGATCAGGCCCAGGTGACCGTTTTAGCTTTTTGTTAGCCTGTTTTTTACATCTTTATGCTCACTCAAGAGATGGCTTTTTTTTTTGTTTGTTTTTTGTAGAGACAGAATCTCACTTTCTCTCCCTCGGTAGAGTGCTGTGGCGTCACACAGCTCATAGCAACGCCCAACTCCTGGGCTTAGGTGATTCTCTTGCCTCAGCCTCCCGAGTAGCTGGGATTACAGGCACCCGTCAAACACCCGGCTATTTTTTTGTTGCAGTTTGGCTGGGGCTGGGTTTGAACCCACCACCCCCAGTATATGGGGCAGGCGCCCTGCCCACTGAGCCACAGGCGGTGCCCTCTTGTTTGTTTTTTAAACAAAAAGAGAACAAGCTTCAAGTTTAGAGGCTTTGGTAGGTTATGGCAAATGGTACTGATTTCCATAAATTTTCCCTATAAAATACACTTGTTTGCTAAAAATAGATGATTTGGCTAAAATGAAAAATGGTGATAAGTCTGCACTTGGTTAAGGTGCTACTTTCTTGCTAAGGAACAGCAGGAGTGGTGTGCATCCCTCTCCTTTTTACTTTGGAATTTGAATGGAAATACTTTAGTGAGATAAGGACTAGAAAAAAATGTGATCTTTGTCAGAGATCTCAAAATACGAAAATAGAAGTAGAACGGCCAGGAGACCTGGCGACTGTAGTGTCCCCCCCCATCCCTACCACCTTGCTTGCACTTGTTTGTAAGTAGCCACAGCAGTTGCAGACTTTTCAAGGACCAAGTCCAGTGTTTAAGTTTGGTATGAAAATGAGTTTCTTCAGTATCTTTGTATGTGAGCATTTTAATTGCTTTTAATGAGTTTGTATTCACTTTTTTTTAATCCATTAAGCTGAGTCAATAATTCTAGAAGTTCTGGCTTGGCGCCTGTGGCTCAATGGGCTAAGGCGCCAGCCACGTACACCTGAGCTGGCGGGTTTGAATCCAGCCCGGCCCGCCAAACAACAATGACGGCTGCAACCAAAAAATGGCCGGGCGTTGTGGCAGGCGTCTGTAGTCCCAGCTACTTGGGAGGCGGAGGCAGGAGACTCGCTTGAGCCCAGGAATTGGAGGTTGCTGTGAGCTGTGATGCCACAGCACTCTATCCAGGGTGACAGCTTGAGGCTCTGTCTGAAAAAAAAAAAAAATTCTAGAAGTTCAGAGATTGATTTATAGGAATACTTTGGCAGACTAGAACAGATTCTTAGAAGCCTAGCTTTTTAAAAAATATAATCTTCTGATCCTTTAGTAGGTTTCACTCTGCATTCATTCATTCACCTCCCTTTCATTGAAGGTTTACTCAATCAGATAGGAATGCATTCAGCATAAGAAAGAGAAATCCCTAATGGTAGAGCCTTAAGCAATAAAAGCATTGGATGAGGTCATACTGTAAGTCTGGAGGTGGTGGTTCTAAGGTGGTACAGTGGCTTGATGGACCCAACAAGGACCCAGACCATTTCTGTATTTACACCTGGTCATCCGTATCTGTTAAGGCTTTTTGTTCTCATGTTTGTCACTTCACGGTTGTCTGATGATGGCAGCTGCAGCACCAGAAGGTAGGAAGTCATTAGGGAAATAAAAGTTCTTCCAGAAGTCCCTTTAGCAGGCTCTGCTGACATCTCATTGAGTATAACTGTCTCATTTGGCTGCCACAGATGGTGGAAGGTGGGTTTTTGGGTTCTCCTGACTTAATAGACATGAGAAAGGAGGGGGTTTACTTCTTAGGCAGCCCATCAGAGTGACTCTCTTACCCTGAGCTGGACACTTTGATTTGGGGAAGACACTGTACCTGCCTATAAAGAGCTGAGTCTGGTGTGATCTGGTACGTTCTCAAAGGTAGATTCTCATACTATATGTACATAATTCATCTGGGGATCATGTTACAATGTAAATTCAGATTCATTAGAGCTGGAGCAATACCTGAGATTCTGCATTTCTAGCAGTCTCCCAGGTAATGTTGATGCTGCAGGTCCAAGGTCCATCTTTTGAACATTGGGCTATAAGGAATAAGCAAAGCATTACAGCAAAGGTGACTTTGGAGCATTGTTCTGAAGGATAAATAGAAATGTGCCAGGAGGGGAGGTAGAGGTGGCATGAAAGGGCATGTTGTCTTGGGGGAAATAGATGTTTAGGGGCTGATTAAACCATGGAGAACTTTAGGGGTGCAGAAAGCCTGGGAGAAGAGTGTTGTAAAATGGATCCTGAAGGTCTTTGTGAGCTACGCTGTTTTGAACTTTATCCCCTGGAAGCTGAGAATCTAGAACTGATTTTTTTTTTCTTTTGAGATAGTTTCCCATTTTTGCTCTTGGTAGAGTGCTATGGCATCATAGCTCACAGCAACCTCAAATTTTGGGGTTTACGAGATCCTCTTGCTTCAGTCTCCCAAGTAGCTGGGACTATGGGAGGCTGCCACAACACTTGTTAGTTTTTAGAGATGGAGTCTTGTTCTTGCTCAGGCTGAACTCCTGAGCTCAGGCAATCCACCCGCCTTGCCCTGGCCTTCCATAGTGCTAGGATTACAAGTGTGAGCCCTAGCGCCCAGCCACCAAAGCTGATTTTTAAGTAGGGGAATGATACAATCAGATATGTATGTTTTTTCTTTTTTCCCCCTAATTAGGTAAGCCTGGTGGCACTGTGGAGGGTTACTTTTCTCTAAAATATTTTATTATAGCCAAATGTGATGTGTATTATTTTGAACATAAAGAAAGTTGAACACCCAGAAGGTGGACCTGAGGAGTACCTGTCACCAGGCCTTGCCTGTTTGTGACAGACATCAGTATTTGATTGTTTCCTTTCAGACAGCTCTCACTCAGCCCCAGAATCAATGCTCTGTTCTGAGCTTCATTTGGCTGGAGTTGGCAGAGGAGATAAAATAAATATGTCATCTTGAGATAGTTTGCTTTGGGGTTGGAAAAGGACTTACTGTGTCTTTGTGCTTTTGTTGTCTTAAAACTTTAAGTTACTAATGTTTTTCTTTGTAAGTTTTTCAATTAAGATTCATTCTTGTGGGCAGCGCCTGTGGCTCAGCGAGTAGGGTGCTGGCCCCATATACCGAGGGTTGCGGGTTCAAACCTGGCCCCGGCCGAACTGCAGCCAAGTGCTGTGGTGGGCGCCTGTGGTCCCAGCTACTTGGGAGGCTGAGGCAAGAGAATCGCCTAAGCCTGAGAGCTGGAGCTTGCTGTGAGCTGTGACTCCACGGCACTCTACCGAGGATGATAGAGTGAGACTCTGTCTCTACAAAAAAAAAAAACAAAGATTCTTTCTTGCTTTCTAACCATATTGATTTGGGTTTTAGGAGCTTGCCAGGTATTTTTTGGTTTTAGATAGGCTAGATGGTTGTTAAAGTTGTGATTGCACTTCCCAGAATGAGTTGACTGGCCCTACTTTGATGTATTTTAAAATAACGTTTGTAGCTCCTACTTAGACCTGTACTCTTTTTACATAGATATTCTTCTCCTATTCTTAGAGCGCTAGAGGACTTCTGTCTCTCCCCTCACTTCCCACCCCTACCCCTACCCCTCAGGACATTTGTTGATAACTGGAGATATACTTGGTTGGTCACAACTGGGATGATGTGGGTAGATTACACAGGTGTTGCTAAATGTCACACAACAGGCAGGGTAGCCCCCCTCAATGAAGAATTATCCAGCCCAAAATTCCATTAGTGCTAAGGTTGAGAAGCTCAGTTGGAGGAATAGCCACCTCAGTGCAACGTTCCCTTACTTCCCAGTTTAGAATGGTTACCTTGTTACTTTTTCTTCTCTTTGTGAGTATGTGTATGCAGCATAACTAAGGTAAAACTTGGACTTCACTGACAGGACCCTTGTATCACTTTCTTAATAAAACAATAGTAGTAAGTCATTTTGAAACTTAATTACCCAATATGATATTTTAGGGGGAAATCAGCTTACATCTTTAGTAGGAGCATGAGTGCTCCAGGTTCTTTTTTTTTTTAATTTTTGCTGTTTTTGGCTGGGGCTGGGTCTGAACCTGCCACCTCTGGCATGTGGGGCAGCGCCCTACTCCTTTGAGCCACAGGCGCCGCCCGTGCTCCAGGTTCTTACATATGCTTTCAGATTTCTAGTACCTGGTGCTCTTTTACCAAAAAAAAAAAAAAAGATGAATAGTTATCTTTCAAGCAAGAAAGATAAGTTTTATGGCAGCAGTTTTTAAACTGTGCTGGCAAAGGACAGCTAGAACATAGTGATCTACTGATAAAAGAATTGTGGGGACTTCTTCCAAATTTGCAGTTAATAGAAAAGTAATTGATGATTGTATTTTGTTTTCCATGTTTTTCCCTTGAATTTGGGTGCCTGTTGGTGCTTAGTGAGAGTTCTCAAGTTACAAAAGGAATAAACACATATATGTGAATAGTGGCAAACAACCTAGCAGTCGGGGTTACACTTGCCTAGTTTCTTACCCCACTTTTTTATGAACTCATGCTGTGGAACTCTGATGTTATGCTGTGAGCATATAGGATGTGTTTCTCTGGTTTGTGTGAAGCTCGTTAGTATATTAATATTTCACATTGCTTCCCACGAAGTATTTGGACTTTATTTGAATTCATTTGAAACATGGGGAAAAAGTGAAATTGAGTAAATCATATGTAGATTTCTGACAGAATATAAAGTAGAAAGTACATCTCTTCCTGATCAGTTTCCTGGTTCCTCAAATACTGTCACTTGAGCTTTTATAAAGCTCCACATCTCTGAAAGAGAAAGAAGGTGATAGAATCACAGAGTTTTGGATTTGCATGTGATATGAACAGGCCCTGACCTTTTAGGATGAGGGAACTAAGGGTCACCCTCTGCCTAGTGGCTAAGGGAGCAGTGCTTCCATTCATTCTCCTGCTCTCTGGGCATCCCTGTGTTGCTGTTGCACATACTGTGCCCTGGGTCTAGGGTGGCCTTATGAGTATAGCCACGGAAATGACAGGTCTCAACTTAAAACAAACAGGCAGAGTAGACGTGCCGAAACGTGCAACATTTTTCCCCTCTGAGATTGTGGTGCTGAATTGTAGTGAAAATCAGGTCATCTGTAGCTAGCTTTATATTTATGCCAGTGCTCCTCAGGCTTAGGTACTTTTGGAAGTCTTCCTTAAAAAAAAT
The DNA here is from genome assembly GCA_963574655.1 of Perodicticus potto. NCBI lineage: Eukaryota > Metazoa > Chordata > Mammalia > Primates > Lorisidae > Perodicticus > Perodicticus potto. The sequence continues at coordinate 18,705 of CAUYRH010033103.1, read as the reverse complement.
CCTTTCAGACTGTTTAAATGCACGTATAAACACGTGTGGATCTCTCTCTGGTAAGTTTTGAGCTAAAATATGCAGCTTCCTATCAAGTTTGGTAAAGGGGAATTGGGAATTACAAGAAATTTTCCAAGAAGATTGGTTGGGGAATAAAAATACACAGGACAATTATAGAAAATCCATGTTTACTGACTTAAATCATATTTGCCATGCAATTACTTTGTATAAAGGGGCTAGTTTAAGTGAGGGATTGGGACTAGAGGATTAAGTTTGAAGATTACAGGACAAGGTTCTTGCCTTCAGAAAACTTATCTGCTTATAAGGAAGCTGTTTTAAACTACAGATTAAGAGGCTCGGCGCCTGTGGCTCAATGGGCTAAGGCGCCAGCCACGTACACCTGACCTGGCGGGTTTGAATCCAGCCCAGGCCCGCCAAGCAACAATGACACGGCTGCAACCAAAAAATGCCCGGGCGTTGTGGCGGGCGCCTGTAGTCCCAGCTACTTGGGAGGCTGAGGCAGGAGACTTGCTTGAGCCCAGGAATTGGAGGTTGCTGTGAGCTGTGATGCCATGGCACTCTTATCAAGGGTGACAGCTTGAGACTCTGTCTGAAAAAACAAAACTACTGATTAAGAAAGTTCAGTGGGAGTTCAGAGAAGGTTGAGATCGTTGTGAGCTGAGGTGTAAGTTCATTTATTTGTCTTTGTATTCATGGTCAGCAAGTAAGCTTCTACAAATTTGAGTTCCTAATTCCATGTCACTCCCTGTGCTAGTTGCTGGGTATATAGTGATAAACAAAATGGTATGAATGTGGTAAAAGGCTACATTGAGGAGGAGGCAGTACTAACCAATAAACACTGATAAATGTGAAATTAAAAATTACTATGTAGGAGTGGAAAAGATAAGGTGTAGGAGAGAGAGTAATGGGTGTGACCAAGCAGGGAGGAATAAAATATGTGTAAAAGGCCCTAGGTTTGGAAAGAGCTGGGGGTGGATTCGAAAGTCTGACAGGCTTGTGTGCAGCTAGAGAGCCAGGAGGAGAGCCACCTAGCGGAGGCTGGAGAGGGGCAGGTAGGTAGAGACCAGGTTGTGCAGGGCCTTGGGAAGGGTTTTGGTTTTATTCTAAGAGCAATGGGGGCTACTGCAGTTTTTAAACAGAGTTGTGACATGATCTCATGAAAATGTGAAATGGTCATTTTGCATACTGAATAGTGAATGGAATAGAAACAGGCCACCAATTAATTAGGAGGCTTTTGTGACGGACTAGGCAAAAATAATGGTAGTAGATAGCGATGGAGAAATGCCTGGAGGTAGACTCTTTTTGGGGTTGGGAGGAGCTGCATGGCTCCTGGGAGCAGACAAGCCTATACTTAAGATGCAGATGGCTCGGCGAGGGAGGTAGACTCTTGTTCATTTATGGATTGATTTGCAGGGAGATACTAAAACAGAGCTTCACTAGTGCCTCCCAGCTGTTTGTCCTGAGCAGCTAGGGGATAGCTGGTGCTGTATGCATATTTGAAAGAAGGAGTTCAGGTTCAGATGTGTTCAATAAGACACTTATTGACTCGGTGCTTGTAGCACAGTGGGTACGGTGCCAGCTGCATACACCGAGCCTGGTGGATTCCAACCCGGCCCGGGTAAGCTAAACAAAAATGACAACTTCAACAAAAAATAGCTGGGCATTGTGGTGGGCAACTATAGTCACAGCTACTTGGGAGACTGAAGCAAGAGAATCACTTAAGCCTAAGAGTTTGAGGTTGCTGTGAGCTGTGATGCCACGGCACTCTACCGAGGGCAACAAAGTGAGACTTTTATCAGAAAAAAAAAAGACACTCGTGAGATGCCCAGTAGACAGCTGGATAAAGGAGTCTCAGGTTCAGAAGATTGATACTGGCAGGAGATAAACATTTGGGAGTCATCAACCTATAGATATTAAAGCCATAGGATATGGACTTTGAAATTTGAAGAGAAATAAAGGGTGGATAGTTAAGGGAAAGAGATATTTTAGGCTGCTGGAGAAATAGTCTGAGCAAAGGCATAGAGGTGGCATGGTCTAGGGATAGATAGCCTTGGTTTGGAGCTGGGATTGTCAACTTTGGTACTGCTTTGGCACTGCTGCCATCTTGGGCTGCGTAATTCTTCGTTGTGGGGAGCTGCCTTGGCTCCCCATCTCATTGTAAGATGTTTGGCAGAATCCCTGGTCTTTCCACTAGATGTCAGGACAGCCAAAAATGTCCCCAGATATTGCCAGATGTTCCTGGGCTGCATTTGCCTTTGGTTTGAGAATCACTGATTTGGGGAGATAAATGTAGATGGCTGGGGAGAGTACAAGGGGCAAATTATGGAAGGTTTTGAAAGTCTTGTCACACCAGTTCAGACGGAACTGCAATCAGTAGTGATTGAGTTGAGGCATTGTGAGTTGTACAAGACTGATTAGATAAAATGTTTTAGAAAAATGGGTCTGATGGTGAACAAAACTAAATCAGATAGGGGAAAAAGTAAATGCAGGGAGAGAACAGTCACAAGTATGAAATGAGGAAAAGGAAAGGGTAAATTCAAGAGGCATTTTGTAGGACATTGCAGCATTATTAGGGAGATTGCAAGAGGTGGAGTAGTAAAGAGGTTTCAGGCCAGGGTGATGAAGAAGTAGCAGGGATATCTCATAGAAATTGAGCAGCTGGAAAGGAGAAATGGTTTGTAGAGCAGGAGGAGCAGAGAAGAGTGTGTATTTAATTTGAATATGTGGGGTTGGGGGTCATGGGCTATGACCACCCCCATAACGAAGGGGAGTTTTATATAGTTGGAAATTAGGTACAATTTGGGACTAGCTGTATAGATTTGGATTCAGCTGCGTAGAGTTGAGAATTGAAGCCAGGAGCGTGTTGAGCATATCCAGAAGGTCAGAAGCCCAAGGCCAGGCTCTTAGGGGAAACTAAAAATGAAAGGATGGGAGAAGAGAGGACCTGGTCAAGGGACAGTCAGAGAGGTAGGAGGAAAACCAGAAAAGCAGAGTTGTGAAACTTGGTTTACTTTACAGTTTGAGTATGTGTTCTTGCTCGGCGCCTGTGGCTCAATGGGCTAAGGCGCCAGCCACGTAAACCTGGTGGTTTCGAATCCAGCCCAGGTCCGCCAAACAACCATGAGTACGTGTTCTTAGCTCTAAATACAGTGTAGAGCTGCAGAAATGTCAGTTTATATCTGTTAAAGATCAGATTCACGTTGGTATTCAGTAGACACAATACGGATTTATTAAGTCCGCAGATTGTGCACATTTTGTGGGCTAGTCCTGCATTACAAGGTACTAGGGATATTAAGACGAGTTACATGGTCCATGCCCTCAAGGAATTCAGGGTTTAGAAGGGAGAATAGATGGGTAAAGAAATAATTGCAGTATGGTACGATGAATGCTGTGACAGAGTCATAAAAGTGTTGTGCAAAGTCAGGGGTAAGATCACCTCAAGGAGGAATAGGGACGGAAGAGACAATACCTGGATTGTATCTTGTAGGATAGGAATCCTTTTAAGTCATGGTTCTCAACCTTCCTGATGCCGCGACCCTTTAATACCCTGTAAAGCAATGAAAATAATTTTATGGATAGGAGTCACCACAACATGAGGAACTGTATTAAAGGACCGCGGCATTAGGAAGGTCGAAAACCACTGGTGTAAGGTAACATCTTCATTAAACCTTTGATACATTTGAAATAGACATTTTCCTTATTCTTTTGTTCTTTAATGTTAGTTTGGTACTTTTATATATTACAGAAGGTTTAATTTCTTTTTTTTTTCTTTGCAGTTTTTGGCTGGGGCTGGGCTTGAACCTGCCACCTCCAGCATATGGGGCCGGCGCCCCACCCCTTTGAGCCACAGGCGCCACCCTAATTTCCTTTTTTGAACCTGTTTACCTTATTGCTTTCATTACTATATCCTTGAGAAAGTTATTCTTGTATATAGAACAGTTTTCCTAGTTTTTCTTTTTTGTCTTTTTTTTTTTTTTTTTTTAGTTTTTTGATTATGTTTTAAAATATTTATCTCTTTTGGAATATGGAATTTACTTTGGAGCATTTTTAAAGGGGGGGGTTTATTTTAAGGTTCGACGTTTTCCCACCATCTTGTGTAGTAGGGTGAGTGCTTAAGAGCTCCACTGGAGGGCCAGACTGCCTCTGTTCAGATGTTGGCTGCAGCACCTGCTAGCAGTAGAACCTTTGGTACTTAACTGTCTGGGCTTAATTTCCTCCTCTGCAAAGTAGAGATAAGAGTTTGTCTACTTCATAAGGTGGTTTTGAAAACAAATGAGAGGATCTTGGCAGAGGCCCCAACACATGGTCAGTGCTGGGTTCAGGGTGTTGGCTGATGTTTGTTGCCTTTGTTACCCCAACCTTATTATCATCTTGTTTATTTATAAAAGGGTTCTCTGGATTTAGAATTTTATGGTTTAATCAGTTCTGTCCTTGGTACTGCATAGTATTGTCATCACTTATTCTTTCTTATGCTATTCTTTAGAAGTTCAAGTTGTAGAGTCATTTTGTAAAGTTTCAAAGAGCAAAGTAATCCTAGTGAATTTTAATGTTAAATCTCTACATTAATTGGGACATATAACTGTATTTACTGAATGCCTGCCTGTCACTGATAAAGTCAGTAACTTTCGACAAAACATGAACTTTACAACAGAAAGCCTAAATTGGCTGATTACTGAGGAAGGGAAAGTTATTAAAGAACTGCCTGTTCCCACAAGGGATAACAGGAGTGGTTGGATTTATTCATACATTCTTCGCAGGATGAAGGATAATCCCCATGTTGTATGAACTGTTTAAAAACATAGGAAATCTCATCCTCAGAGGCAAGCGCATTGTGTTTTCTGAATCCGTTGCTATCTCCCTCCCCCACTCTGCAGGGATCGTGTCCTATGTCCTGTGCAGTATTGAATCTGCACCTGGTTTTAGAATGTGCACAGTGTTGATCAGTCTGAGGTCAGCGTGCCACAACCAAGAACAGCTTGTAGACCAGCCTCTATAATAGATGTAGGTTTGCTGGTGCTGGGCCATTTCTGTTGTGGACTTAGGTCAGACCTCATTTGAGGACTATAGTTACTCTTGTGTTTTAAGCTTTGAGAGAGGAGGGGACAGATTGGAAAAGGGAGTGGGCGAGCTTCAGTATACAGGATTTTTTACTCATAAGTTGTCTGAAAAGAGAATGAGCTGCCTCTCATAATAATATTATTTTCTCTACTGGCCACTTTGAGAGTTTTGGGTGATATTGGGGGAGTCATATGCCCCATATTGGATTGGGTTGGATTCAGTTCCATTCTTTTCCTCGTCTCTTGTTCCTTTCTCTGGCTTTTGCACATATACAAAAGGTATATTAAAACCAAAGTTGATGGTGTTGGCAGCTTTATGGATATGTGAAGAGTGAATAGAGGAGATAAAAATAATGCTGAGGTTTTGAAACATGGTGTCTTGGGGTGATGCTCCATCAAGATTGGAAAAACAAAATGGAGAACGGTTCTGATGGTGGGGGGATACGTTCAATTTTTGAACAGGTCATATATTATTTGAACATAAGAATCTTGAGAAAACTTTTTTTTTTAAAGCTATATTTGTGAATGTTATTTTCAGATACTGTGTAAAGTGAATCATTTAAGTTTTTGGTGACCCATGTAGAAAGGAGCTGATCTGGTCTAAACATGACCGCATCTCTTTAAGTCAAGATACAGATGTAGTAATATAATAGGTGCTTGTCCTGGGTTAGTTGTTTTACATCTTCCTTTGTGTGGCTTAAAGTTTTTAGTTTGATTCTGCTACTTTTGTTTTTTTATTGGTGTGGGGTTTGATGGATTTTTCCTGTCTCCATCTATACATGTGTCACAAGGAGCTACTAAAAAGGGCAGTGTTTGCTGTGTGTGTAGTCCCCACAGCTGTTTCCTATAGTAAAGTCTCTGAAAAACAATGACCTCATAGTTTCCACAAAAACCCTTTTATATTTAGTAGTGGAAAAGAAATCATTCAAAATTGAGTAATTTGAAGTTCTGTCCTCTGTTGTTTCTTCCTGCAAAAATATTCTTTTTTGCTCTAAGTAATTGTTCATTGGCTGTTACTCAGATGACCTTTTATGTTTAACAAACAACATTTTTGCAGTGGAGCACATCGGGATATCTTGTCTTTCATTTGATTGTGACCTTTTTCTATTTAAAAATCATTGTTTTATGCCATGGACTGTGGCAGTTCCTAGAGGAATTGGCTAGTCACCCAACATCTGTTGCTTCTTCCCTCCAATTGTTAAGCTCCGATGGTAGCAAACAATGCATCCACAATAAAAACGGTTCACACTTTAGAACATTTCATAGGGCTGGTCAGGAAATAGCTTTTGTTGGCATGTCTCTTTCTATTTGAAGGAATCTTTCTTTGTAAGCTTGTCACCAGCTCAGTAAATTTTTTGACTTTAAATCTTCATATTCTAATCTTTAAGAGCAAGGAAGAGCCATCTGATTCTCAGGAGATTAAGGAAAATAATAATCATGGTAACGAAAATACTGCTTATTTGTGTGGAACCAGACTGTATACAAAGTGAATTCATACACCATTTTTAATTTAATTCTCAAAGCAGTCTTGTCAAAGAGATTGTTAGTTCATTTTAAAAATTAAGACAGTGGGGGATTCAGTATTAGTAAGTAGCAGAGCTAGGACTGCAACCTTGTATAGTTTAGAGAGCATAATGTAGGAGTAAGGGTTTACTGTAGAAACAAACACATAGTATTTAAGAAATGGCAAGTGGTAGTAATGCAGGTACTTGTTCTAAACTTGTGACTACTCTAGTACCCTTCCCTTTTTCTCCAAATAATCAAAGCCCAGAGAAAGAATTAAGCTGATGACAACATGTTCCTTGTGCCTTATATGGTTCTATAGGTTCTTTGGCATCAGATGCCATGCCATTCACTGCTATGCTTTTTGTATTGACCTTCTCATTTCAGTCCTGTAGTTCTGTGGTGACACTACAGGTTTCCATGTTTGATCCTGTCTCCAACAACATTTTTGCCAATGAGCTGGATGAGGAGCTAATAGGTATATCAATTGAATTCGTAAATGTCTTGAAACATATGTTAGTAGTACTCCAACTTAAAGAATGCAGGTCCACAAAGATGCTTTAATTAAAATTAACAGCTGAAATTTGATAGAATTCTGTATCTTGCATTTGGATGAAAAATGAGCCACTCCATGGCTTTCTTATACAGCTTAGGCTGACGGGGCTGCCAAAAATGTTCAAGATTTTTGTTCTGCCTTCAGAGAAGTGTTGTGATCTAGGGAGGTGATAGCGTGGTTCCTGTTAGACCACACCTGGGATTTTATTTGTCCTTCTGGGAACCTAGGGTATTGTGTAATTTCTGGTACTGATAAACTACAACATGTCTGAAGTTGTTGGTTGAAGACTCCCTAGAGGAGTCCTTCAGTATAGGGAGAGGGTTACTTTGAGAGAAAACATTTGATAGCCTCTTTGCAGGGGATTCCCACTCCTCTGGTGTACGCCTTCATTATGTCTCAGTTATACAGTTGCAGTAGCCATTTAGCCCCCTCCCTATTTCTAAACTCCATCTCTTCTAATTGATGGTTTTTATAGCTGCCAGATTGATCTTTTTTTTTAATTTTAATTTTAATTGTTTGCAGTTTTTGGCCGGAGCTGGGTTTGAACCCGCCACCTCTGGCATATGGGGCTGACGCCCTCCTCCTTTGAGCCACAGGTGCCGCCTTTAGATTAATCTTCTTAACATTGACCTGTAATTACATTATTTCACTTCTCAAAAATTGCTATTGTTGTCCCTTTTTTATTTACAAAATGCCATAAATATCCTAGCCTGGCAATTAAGCTTTTCCCATGATGTGGCCCCGTCTTCCACCCTACCCTGAGGTGGTTGTGGAACACAGCAAAAGAGCTGTGGTCAGAGACTTTTGGTTCTGATTCTGACATTTGAGGCAAGTGACTTTCCTTTTCCTAGCCATATTTCTTTCTTCTTTTATGTTACTGGTGTAGTAATGCATTCTTCATAGGATTGATAATGAGTGAGGAATACATGTCCAGTGCCTAATCCATTGCCTAGCCTGAAGATATCTTTTAGCATTGTTATTCTTAGTATTTGACAGTCACCTGCCCACCTTGCTGACTCTTATTTATGCCCATACTTTCCCATGTATCTTGCTTTTTCTCTTCTTGGGACCAGAGCACAACTATTTTTCAGAACCCACTTTCAAAGCTACTTTTACGTTTCTAAAGTTAGAAAATGATTATAAGGGAACAGTCAGAGCAAAAAAACATTTGGGACTAAAAAGCCCATACAAAATGTAATTTTATGAAAATGGAAATATAACACAGTATTGACTTTTTTAAAAAAGTTACTCTTACATTAAAGTTCCTTTAGGCCTGGAGTTTGAAATAATGGCTTCCTCATTTGAAAGCAGATAACATTTTACATGGCACTGTCTTTTGGTAACTTGTACACTTCCTCTTAGCTATGCTTAAATAGTAATAACAATAATAGCTAAGTGTTCTGAAAACTTTTATTTTTGAAAATTTTAATATACACCTAAAAGGAGACTAGTGTAATGAACCTGTGTGTCCCTGCCATGCAGCTTCAACCAGTTTGTGGGCAATCTTATTTCATCTCTATAGCCTTCGCCTTTCCTCTCCCCAACTTTTGAAGCAAATTCCAAATGTTTTATCCATAAATATTTCAATGTATGTTTCTAAAAGATAGGATGCTTAAAAAATTATAATGCATTTATCTGCCTAAAGAATAGTAACATTAATTCCTTAAGGTCTTCAGATACTTACCAGTGTTCATATTTCCCCGATATTCTCATTCTGTCTGTCTCTATTTGTCTCTTTCTCTATGTCACACACACAGATTTTTAAAATTTCTAATGTCATGAACTGTTTGTAAAATTCAAATGAAATTGCTAGAAAGATGAAATGAAAAAGGTATATGTATGACTGCCCCTATTAAAAAAATTGTTAGATTTAATAGACCTAAAATTACTTATTCTCAATTTCTGGGCTTATCATGGACCAGTAGCCAAAAGGCCACAGATGGGCACCTACCTGTGGATTATACTTTGAAGAATACTGCTATGAAGCTTCCCATAGTCTGATTTTTGTTGTATTTCAGTGGCATCAATTATAATGTTTCTCTGTGCTTGTATTTCCTGTCAAATGATAGTTAAGTCTAGAGGTTTAATAAGATTTAAGTTTGAGGGTTTTTTCCCCCCTCCTTTTTTTTTTTTATTTTTTATTTTTTTGGTAAAACTATTCTGTGTGGGTCAGGAAACCTATAGTGTCTAGGTGTGATGTCAGCAGTAACTAACTGTGATTGATGGTTGTTCCCTGATCTGCTCATTAAAGGTTGGAAAATGGAGACATTATAATGCTAACATTTCTTTTTCACTTATTAGCTGGAGTATTTTTACAGGGACTCTTGCCCAATTATGTGGTTATTCTAAGGTAAATTTTGTGACAGAAAGCTTACTTAAATGCTTGATTTTTTTCCCCCTCCTTTGTTTTCCAATTTTCAAAATAATTGGTTGATTTCCAAATGTGATTAGTGTGATTTTGTAACCTGATGAGCTCATGGGCTTAAGCATATTTGATGTGTTCATTCAATTACAGTTACTAACCTTATTGATACTCAAATTGCCCTGTTTTTGGCCAGTGGGACAAGTTAGCTCCTAAGTCCTTTGGACACAATGCTTGTAGTGATGTAAACCAGAATGCAAGGACATTAAGGTATTCAGGCTCATCTTATATATTTCATGAACCAAATGGGCAATCAGTCATTTCCAGATATTGGAATAAGATTCCTTTGGTAACAAGTGGTACTGAGATCACACAGCTAGGCATTAGGGATGTCCATGTTTTCTAAGAAATGGGTAATTTTTTTTAATAAGTCCTGAATTTATGTTTAGAATTCCAGTTCAGAATTTTAGGGTGGTTTTCATTTAGCCTCATTGGTCTTAGATCTCTATATCCTTCCTCCCAGGGTAAAAATCCAATTTATAACACCTGTGTAAATTCTTATTTGCCTTATCCCACAATGCAGTGGGGTAAATCTCAAAATAGTAATCCCAGTACTGCTACCAACATACGAGTATTGGAAAATGGCTTAAGAAAGATGTATTTGGTAGTTTTTTGGTCGATAGCATATATCCTACCATGACTGTACAGTACGTCTCACTGTGTTTTAAAGTCACCTGGGGCCTGGCGTGATGACTCAACACCTGTAATCCTAGTAGCCTGGGAGGCCAAAGCGGGAAGATCACTTGAGGTCAGGAGTTCAAGACTAGCCTGAGCAAAGCAAAACCTCATCTTTATTAATACAGAAAAAAATACATAGCTAGGTGTTGTGGCAGGTGCCTATAGTCCCAGCTCCTTGGAGGCTGAGGCAGAAGGATCACTTGAATCCAGGAGATTGAAGTTGCTATGAGCTATCCTGACATCTCAAAAAAAAAAAAAAAAAAAAAAAGTCACTTGGAAACTTGGAATAGTTTTCAATGTGGTTTTGTCAACTGAGTATGTAGCTAAAATTATTTCTCTTTTACTTTTGATGTTGAGGGATTGCTTTTTTTTTGTAGAGACAGAGTCTTACTTTATCACCTTTGGTAGAGTGCTTTGGCATCACACAGCTCACAGCAACCTCCAACTCCTGGGCTTAGGCGATTCTCTTGCCTCAGCCTCCCTAGTAGCTGGGACTACAGGTGCCCGCCACTACGTCCGGCTATCTTTCTGTTTTGCAGTTTGGCCGAGGCCGGGTTTGAACCCGCCACCTTTGATATATGGGGCCGGCACCCTACTCCATGAGCCACAGGTGCCGCCCGTTGAGGGATTGCTTTTAAAAATTTATTTTTTTGCAAGAAACATAGAATATATGGTCTAAAGTCGAATTTACAAAACAAGGTCTATTCAGAATTCTCGTTTTGTCTCTGATCCTCATACTGTATTCCCTTTGTCCCTAAATTTTATGATTATTTCAGTGTTTAAATATAAGCAAGTATGTGCATATATGTATTCATATTCTCTCTTATTTAGATAAACCTCCAGCGGGGAGGTTCATGTACATGGTTTTCTCTTCTTGCTTTTTTTTATATAGCTAACACAAATGCTTACCATATATGCCTTGCACAGTGGATTATTTTATTTGCTTTTTATAATGTTGTAAGGTAGACAGACATAGTATGATTTCTGCTTTACAGATAAAGAGACAGACGTTTCTAGACTGACCTTTCGTTCTAGGGTTCCCTTTTTCTTCCATAGTAACTAGTGCTGTTCTTTGTGTGCATGTTCACGAATGAATGAATGAGCAGGGAACTAACTGCTGTATCTGCTTTGGGGCAGAGAAAGGCTGTGTTTAAACTTCAGAGGAGGAAATTCAACCTTTTCTTTATTTGAAGGCCATAGCTCTCCATAGCTGGAGAACAACAGTAGAAAGAACCTTTTCCCTGTCCAGAGTTCCTCCTACTAATTGTAAAGATACATTAAGTAGGAATGTTCTTTAATCTTGTCCTAAAATAAGATACTCTTTTAACAGTGCAGTGACACATCTCCCTCATTTTAGAGTCTTAATGTCATGGAAGTTACAATAAAATAGGGTAGCTAGAGAAGAGGTAAACTCCTTAAAAGCGATAGCTAATGGAAAAATATCCTGAGTTCAGGATTTTAGTAGTGACAGGAAGAAGGGGGAAAAGGAGAGTAGAAGAGGAGCATTGATAACTTTTTATCTTATATCCAGTGGGAGGTTCATTACCCTTCATGCTCTCTTGTGATGTGGGCAGCTGGTTAGGTTGCAGTAACTGCCCTTGTCCCCTTCCAGGATTCTCTCAAGCTTCTCAGGGTAGTGCTGGGAGGAGGGCAAGAGCAGCCAGGGTCAGATTTTCCTTTTGAAAATCTGTAAACCTTTGAATTTTGAATTTAATGTGGGTCCTGGTGCCACTATGATGTGCTGGGGTCATTGAGCTTGTTTCCGGCATTTAACAGCCATTGGCTGCTTTATACTTAAGTGATGGAAACATTTTAGCAAGAACAACCAACCCACCCACCAACCAACCTAGCCTGTAAGACCAAGTCTGAGATGCCGGAAATGGACAAAGATGTGGAGGACCCTGCAGAAGGTCATTATAATTAAGTGCTGAAGAGAAAAATGCTTTCCCTCAGAGTTTTCTGTGTCTGGCCTTGGCAACTTTAATTCTTTTCTAGCTTATTTTTGATGCATGTGTGCTCTAGGTTTTGACCTCTTGAATTTCAGGCTGTTTTTTGAAGGGGTATTTATAGCCCCACTGATCCAGTGCAAAATGACTAAAGAGTCTGTCTTTTAAGGGAGTACTTCTCAGTATGATATATTCTGTGCTTTTGTATTGTGATTGTATGATCTTTTTTTTTTTTTTGAGACAGAGCCTCAAGCTGTTGCCCTGGGTAGAGTGCTGTGGCATTGCAGCTCACAGCAACCTCCAACTCCTGGGCTTAAGCGAGTCTCTTACCTTAGCCTCCCAAGTACCTGGGACTACAGGTGCCTGCCACAACACCCGGATATTTTTTTGTTGCAGCCATGATTGTTGTTTTGGCAGCCCCTGGCTGGATTCAAACCCGCCAGCTCAGGTGTATGTGGTTGGTGCCTTAGCCGCTTGAGCCACAGGCACCGAGCCTGTATGATCTTTTTGAATAACACATTAATACCCCCATTCATTAGACCTTTTGGGGAATAAGTCTTTTACATAAGTTGCTTCTCAAATAATTACTTATATGAACATCAAATCCTTAAAATTTTAACTTTCTTGGGCTAAATTTTAATACTTCTTCCTTTAGTGATTTAGGGTCTTTGTTGTGAACATTATCTGTTGAATACCTCTTCCATAATACAGAGGTTTCTTTTGAGACTAATGGGCCTATATAGGACCTAGTGCATGGTTCTGGATTGCTATATCATTTGAATTCTTACTTTTGCTTTTTATGATACTCCTTCCCTGTGCTCTCCACCATCTTCCTTCATGCCAGTTTTCTCTTGCTTTATCCTGCCTCTGGGAGCCTTGTACCTTCTTCTTCCTCACTCATGTATTTTGCAGCTTCTAATCTGCCATTAATTAACTAGATAGAATTAGCTCTAAGTAAGACTAGATAGACTGAGTTGAGGTGTGAGAATCCGGCTAAATTAAGAAACTTTTGTAATTCTCTTTTATGAAGTCAACTTTTTAAGAAAGTATGGCATACATACAGAAAACTGCACAAGCCATTGGTGTGAAAATTTGTGTATTATACAAAGTAACAATTTATCATCCAGGTAAGGAAGAGGACATTGCCAACACTCCAGAAGCTGCCCCTACCAGGCTTCACACCATTGATGAGTTTTGTCTATTCTTTAACTTTTTTTTTTAATTGTAGAGACAGAGTCTCACTTTATCGCCCTCGGTTAGAGTGCCGTGGCATCACACAGCTCACAGCAACCTCCAACTCCTGGGCTTAGGCGATTCTCTTGCTTCAGCCTCCCGAGTAGCTGGGATTACAGGTGCCCGCCACAATGCCCGGCTATTTTTCTGTTTTTGCAGGTCGGCCAAGGCCGGGTTTGAACCCGCCACCTTCAGTATGTGGGGCCGGTGCCCTACTCGTTGACCCACAGGTGCTGCCCTGTTCTTGAACTTTATTGTGAGTGAGATAATAAGAATGTTTTCTTTTAAGAACAGCTTTATTGAGATGCAATTCACCTACCATATAATACACCCATTTGAAGTGTACAATTCAGTGACTTTTATGATAGTATATATTCATGGAGTTGTGTGACTATCACTGCAATCAGTTCCACTAATGGAACATTTTTGTTACCTCCTAAAGGAACTCATACCCTGTACCAGTCAGTCTCTATTTCCTCCACAACGTCCCAGCCCTCAATGACTATTAATCTACTTTCTTTCTGTATAAATTAATCTATTGTGGACATTTCATATAAATGGGATCATATAATATGTGTCCTTTTGCGTCTGGCTTCTTTCACTTAGTGTGATGTTTTCAAGGTTAATTGTGTTGTAGCATATATCATACTTTGTTCCTTTTTATACCTAAAAAATATTCCTTTAGGAGTATTCCACGTTTTCTTTATCTGTTCATCTGTTGATGGACACTTGAGTTATTTCCACTTTTTGCCTATTATGAATGACGCTGCTATGTATTTTCATGTACATTTGCATGTGGATGTATGTTTTAGTTCCTCTTGGTTATATACCAGGACTGGAATTGGCTGGGTCATATGGTAACTATTTAAATTGAGGAGCATTTTGACACCATTTTACATTCCCTCTAGCAGTGTGTGGGGGTTCTAAACTTTCCATGTCCTCATCAACACTTGTTTATGTCTTTTTTATTATAGCCATCCTAATAAAGTGAAATCTCTTTGTGGTTTTGGTTTGCATTAAGTGTAATTTTTTGTGTCTGGTTGCTTATTTCATATTGTATTATGAGTAATTTCTGTCATAAAAACTCTTCAGATCATCATATGGAGGTGTTATAACCTATGTTTGGACAGTTAGTTGGCTTCTGGTTGTATGAACATACTTTTTACATAAATTTTTCATTTTTGATTTCTTTAAGCTATGTAAAAAGTGAAATTCCTGTCAGTAATTTCCTGTTTATAAGGCTTTTAATTCTTATTATTTTTTAAGAAGGAGGATACCACTAGCATTTTGTAAGAATGTCCGTGGTATCCTACTGTTACAGTTAAAAAAGAAATTTTAAAGTTGCCAAGTGGAAAATAGCATTTTATTGTTTTAATTTGCATTTCTTTGATTATCAGTAGTGAGGTAAGACAGCTTGATTTATTCTTTGAAGTTACTGTGATAGTAACATTTCAGTATTATGGAACTTACCTATTTTGATTTCACACACTCTATTTGCTATCTTTCTCTTTATACACTGTCCTCTTTACCATCCACATACCACATGCACATGACCAAGGCCTGAACTGTCTAGAACTGGTCAAGGTTTGGCCAGGTCAGGCCCAGGCTAGGAAGGTTCTAAATTGTACTTTGCTAAGACTAGAGCCATCGTGACCTGGAGGGATAAGTGCTGATTCTGTGGCGAGGGTTGAAAGAAAGGGTTGGGTTATGACTGATCAGAGGCCTCCCTTCCTGATGTAAGTCTGAGTGTATGACTATGAATTCATGGTGTATAGTGAAATTGGTGGATTTGCTTATGAATAATATCTTTTGGTTAGTAATAATGTTTTCAGTTACAAAATTGCAATAGCAGACTAGTGATTCAAAGCAAGATTCTTTCCAGAATATTTTTGATCCTCTTATACAATTGGATGTTCAATAGAAAACATTTTATTATCATGAAATGCCAACATATTCAAAGTCCAGAGGATGTATATACCTTTTCTCTTGTGCGTGTGCATGTGTTTTTAGAAGACATACATGCCTGTTTGGATGTTTGGACTCCACTCCTTGACTTTCCCATCTTATTCCACCTCTGAAAGTATATAGATCCCTTCATTTTCTCCCAAGAGAAAACTTTGATTTAAGCCTCCATAGTTGTGTCTGTTATAATTTTTTTTTTTTTTTTTTTTTTTTTGAGACAGAGCCTCAAGCTGCCACCCTGGATAGAGTGCCTTGGCATCACAGTTCACAGCAACCTCCAATTCCTGGGCTCAAGCGAGTCTCCTGCCTCCGCCTCCCAAGTAGCTGGGACCACAGGCGCCCGCCACAATGCCCGGCCATTTTTTTGGTTGCAGCTGTCATTGTTGTTTGGCGGCCCGGGCTGGATTCAAACCCACCAGCTCAGGTTTACATGGCTGGCGCCCTAGCCCTTTGAGCCACAGGCGCCGAGCCTATTTTAATTTTTTAAATAGCTTTATTGAGATACCATTGACATTTAAAATTGGAGGTATTTAAGGTGTACAACTTGATTTTAAACTCTTAACCTTTTGTAATGTTCAATGGTAAGAATATACTATATTAATTTCTTAGGTATTTAGATGGATTTTCCAGTTTTTCTGTTTTGACTTTTACACTTAGGGTATTTTGCCCTTTTCGTTGTATTAAGACTAGGTGTTTGCTTTTTTGATTGTGTTAATTCTAAGCTGGAATGTCCCTCTTCCTTCTTATAAAAAAGTTTTGTTTTTCTATAGTTGAAAAGAATCTTAGGTTATGGTGGAAAATGACAAGGAGGCCATCCTCCTTACAAAAGGGCTTTGTTTTACATAGTTGAAAAGAATTTTAGATTATGTTGGAAAATGACAAGGAGGCCAAAAAAAAGGTACTTTTGAGATCTTTGATTTACTTAATTGGATATATAAAGACATTTTAGTGACCCGAGCTGACTTTAAACATGGAGTCATCTGGGTTTGGCCACTTATAGAACATGCAGGGAAGGAAGGACAGTCAGAATTAATCTCCACCAGCAGAGCAACTTGAGCATTCCTCTTTACATTAGCTCTTAAGCCACATCTTTGCTTCTCTTGTTTGCTTTCTCAAGCATCCTGGGACATTCAGGAGGGCAAGACGTACTTCTTCACATGTTGCAACTTGATCTTCCTAAATAGTCTGAATTCTTCCCTATTTCTCAAATAACATCTCAAAAGATAAATTGCATTTTTGTTTCTGGGCCATATTTCGGTCATAGGAAAAATGCAAATGACAACAAAACAGAGACTGATTAATAAGGATTTATTTAAAAGCAAATAAACTCCTGGAAGCCTCAGGGTTGGTGCAGCTGTAGTTTAGCCTCCAACATATGTTTTATGTCTGATTGAGAATTGCTGGTTAGAATGAAGAACATTAAGTCCTAAATGATCCTCAGTCATATATGGGGGCAAATCATTTTAAGGTACTTTATTTATTGAAGAGAGATTATGGACAAAAATGTTTTAAGGCTTTTTAAATCAGCTGAGGTTGAAGAATAGTGATAAGTTTGTGCAAATTCATTCCTCTGAGCCTAAGTTTTTTCTTTTATAAATAATAATATAGCATAAGGAATTTCCTAGGAGTGAATTTTATAGGAAATAGCACTTATTTAATACACTGTACCAGGCATTAAATATTAACTATTACTTTTACTGTTTATGCCAAGGGTTATACTTGCTAGGTATTGGGGAAATAATATTGACTAAGACATTCCTGATCACTGTCTAGTGATGCATATGAGATTGTGTGTCTTGGAGATAGGAATAAAACACAGTGTAATAAATGATATAATGTACTTATGACAGAGGAGCCTCCCATAGTTTTAGTGCTTTTTGGAAGTGAAACTCCAGAGCTTTTCCAATATGGCCATGTTCAATTTTAGTCTTGGCTTCGTATTAGAAATAGAGTCTTTTTTAAAAAAAATCATACATGGAAAAAAAAAATTAGAAATGGGCTGCTGCCAGGACATGGTTTTAATTTTTTTAAAGTTTTCCTAGGTAATTCTAATGTGCAGGCAGGGCTGGTAACTAATGCTTTATGTATGTCCTCTTTTTCTTTCTCTTTGGTATTTTTTAGGATTATATAGTACCATTAGGTGATTTCTTTCTTTTGTCTTTTTTTTTTTTAAGACAGTCTCAGGCTGTCACCCTGGGTAGAGTGCCATGGCGGCACAGCTCACAGCAACCTTGAACTCCTGGGCTTAAGCGATTCTCTTGCCTCAGCCTCCCAAGCAGTTGGGACTACAAGCGCCCACTACAACACCCGGCCATTTTTTGGTTTTTTTTTTTTTTTTTGAGACAGAGCCTCAAGCTGTCACCCTGAGTAGACTGCTGTGGCATCACAGCTCACAGCAACCTCCAATTCCTGGGCTCAAGCGAGTCTCCCGCCTCCGCCTCCCAAGTAGCTGGGACTACAGGCGCCCACCACAACGCCCGGCCATTTTTTGTTTGCAGCCGTCATTGTTGTTTTGGCGGGCCCAGGCTGAATTCGAACCCGCCAGCTCAGGTGTACGTGGCTGGCGCCTTAGCCCGTTGAGCCACAGGCGCCGAGCCCATTCTTTGGTTGTAATTGTCATTGTTGTTTGGCAGGCCCAGGCTGGATTCGAACCTACCAGATTCGGTGTATGTGACTAGGGCCCTCACCGCTGAGCTACAGGCGCCAAGCCTCTTGATTTTTTTTTTGAAACTTACATAATAGAATTTATAAAATGCTTTTATCATCTCATTAAAAACTGACAGTAGTCCTTTAAAAAAGTAGTATTACCATCCTCATTTTGCAGAAAAGATGGCTGAGGCTCAGAGAAAACACACATTAGGTAAAAAGTGGTGGGAAGAGGACTTGCACGCAGGTGTTCCTAATCCAATCTTTGTTTCTAGTGAATTCTTAGCAGAAACTTTTACCACTGTTTAAATACCTGGAGGTCTTCTCTGGCTGCTTTATTTTCTCCTTGTATAGCTTATGATTTGTTGGGGAAGATTATAGCAAAAACAATTTCGCTGTTGTTCTTCTGGCCCATCCACTTGTAGGATATTCCTTTTATTTTTTATTTTATTTTATTTTTATTGAATCATAGCTGTGTACTTTTAATTCATTCATGGGGTACAGTGTGCGGGCTTCACTTACAATCTGAGATATTTTCATCTGCCTGATTGACATAACATTCATGAGATTTTCTCATTTACTGTGTGAAAACATTTTTGATCAGCATTTAGAAGTTTTCTCCTGACCCTTCAAATATGCACCTCAAGTGTGATCTCACCTTTTATCCTCTCTCCCCCCACCCTCTCCCTC